>JAYJMH010042308.1:0-14880 GCA_036873815.1 Phacellophora camtschatica | reverse complement strand
TCTATTTTAATTTTGATCTTTTGTTATGTATTTATTGTATTTAAGCTGAAGGGTAGTCTCGTGTATAAATAATTATATTATGTGAAGGAAAAATGAAATATTATGTGAAGGAAAAACGAATATAATTAAATATGATCACAGAATGTCAAAATCGTGTTCGAACAAAAAAGCAATAACTCCGATCCGATCAAGTCCGGTCCGAGCAAAAAAGCACTGAATCCGATCCGATCCAAAGTAGCTTCATCGGATTTGGATCCAAATTCGGAACAGACTCCTACACATCTACAAGAAACTATAAAACAAACTTACTCTTGGCTTGCTTTGCCGTCTTCTTCTGTGTAGTCAATATCATCAACATCATATCTACAAAAGCAAAAAAATTATAACTCAATTGAATTAAAGTGGTATCAAAGTCTGCAAAAACTTGTAAATTTCAGTTAGCTTGCGAGGAAGCAGATTATCTGTTTTATTCTTTTCGATTGTTTTTTGTGTAAATGCATAAGATTCTTCTAGGATTATTGACATATCAAAGGAGTTTTTGGTCAACAAGAAAGTGAGCTCGTTTGGCATATTTATGATTATTATACCTTTCTAAGTATGGATCTATCTATGTAGCGTCCTTGAAAATCCGACGGTTGCCTATCACGGATCTCCTCTGTTCCGTGTTTTTTCAGTCTACCCTGTGCTTGTTTTAATTCCATAAATCCTTCAAAGATATTGATAAAAAAAATTATGGCTGGGCTTCTTTGCTATATATGGCCAAGGAATATTGTTTTACATTGAGTGATCTTCTTTAATAGCGTAGGCTTTTTTTAATACTCTGCTGAAAATTTCTTTGTTTGTAACTCTGCTTATCCAGCTTACATTTAGTATTCAACGATTACACCATATGCCCAACGCATTTACCTTAATCATTGCTTCTTTACTTATTGTCCATGCTTCACAAACATACGTCAGTAACGCCATAACATACGCCTTCAGTAATCTTTTCTTAACTTCATCTTCACGTTAGTTGAAAAATTTTATTTCTTTAACTTTATTTCTTAAACATTGTAAACTGAAATTTATTTTTAAACAGTGGCAAGTTTGAGTTCTGCTAATAAGCTCTGCTCCGGGATTGTCAGAAAATTTCATCAATATTAATAAGCGGGGGTACCTTTACTTGCCACATAAGAGCAATTCATCGTGAAGGAGACTCGGCCTGCCTTCCAGGCGGAGACTCGACTTTTCATGCCAAAACAGGCCAAAAATTCAAAACGGCCCCACATATAAAGAAATCTGAGTAAAAATAGGACACATTTGGGTGTCGTCATATCATATTTGTTATGGCGTATGTTATGGCATTACTGACGTATGGTTGTGAAGCATGGGCAATAAGTAAAATGAGAAAGGTGAATGCGTTGGGCTATATAACATCCCTGTTGAAATAAGGATGGTAAATAATGTAGAGATATTTAAAAAACAAATAAAACAGATCTTAATCCTATGTTTATGTAAACTATGCACACCATACATACAAAATATGGGCTACGTTTAGATTTCATATCAAAACAGGACAATATATAACAGTCAATCATGCTGTAGCTGTGTTTATTACTTCTATTACGTATTATCCCATTTAGCCATTTGGTACATTATGTTATTTTATCATATATTCCGTTTCATACGTTGGTATTAATTAGCTGATTGGTATTGAGTAGCTGTACTCAACATTAAATAAAGTAAAGAAAAAACATATTTGGGTATCTTTGTCGCAATAGAGTGTTCCCCTCAGTGGTGCACATATCTATTTAATTTTAATTGTTGCTGATCACAGAATAAATTTGAGGGTCAAGATCTTTGTATCCAGTAAATTGTTAACTAAATGCTTCAATCAAACTAGCCAGTGAACAGGCTCAATGAATATAAATGCTGCAGGAAGTTTGTATTTGTACCTTAGCGTGTTTGGGTTATAAGAAACAACCTCAGCTAAAATCCATTGCTCTTCTCCATCTGAACCTTTTACTCTCGCTGCCACCTAAAAAAAAGTTAATTGCAGTGTTACTCGAATTAAATTTTTTTTTTTCATGAAAAATATACGAATTAATCAAACTACAAATGATTGTGGCCTGTGTCCCAGAAAGGCTACATAATTGCTGCGTTTCTGAGACATCCACAGCAGATTTGCAAATATATAGAATTATTTTTGACTTTTTAGAATTTTTTATATGCTAACATGTTTAAATTAAATTGTTTTTTATCAATTATGATTGTGTTTTTGATCCAAAAAATTCATGGGTTTATATCATATACGTACATGATCTGAAGGTTGGCACACATAACCAGAGTCAGCAGGAACACATCCACACAAAGCTGGTGCACTATGATCAAAAAGGAACTACTGAGTGAAGCAAATGTTTAAATTCTCTAATCTGAAAATGAGCATTTCAATGATGTGGAATCCTCATAGTTTAATAAAACAAAAGCCAATAGTAGAGCATCAGAAATAACCAAATGTAATTTTCAAAATACAGAACCTCTACTCAAATTTGCTTTAATTTAAACTCCCGGTTAACTCTAATTATAAACAGTTTGTTCTGTTTATCCCCTAAGAGCCTTTAGCGTTGATTTAACTTCGGTTATCTAGAAAACATGATGTCCATGACTCGGATAAATGTTCATTCCCCTTGTGAGTTCAAGATAGCAGGGTTCAACTGTACCATGTTTTAAATCGATTCCCTTCAGAGTGAATGTCTACTTAAACCGTTTTGTACATCTGCTTGAGCCTTCATTGTTGATTTAGCTTCGGTTATTTCAAAAACTCGCTATCTCTAACAAATTTATGCTCCTTTTGAATGTTGAAGAAGTCGAGAAGCAGAGTTCAACTGTATGATATCACAAAAAAATCTAAATAAATGAGTGATTTACATGTTAATACTCACTCTTCTCCTTGCCTACCAGTCCAAATAGGCAATGTTGCTGCAGCTTTTTGCAACATGGACATGAGAACTCCTCTCCTCATTCCTTTCCTGGAATAAAATTAATTTTCTCCTGAACTAAATCATGAATGAACACTAAATCATGAAAGTTTATTGAATAAAAAGTCATTTCACAAACTTTTTTGGTACTTATTTTAATGTAGTGCAATTGCATGCTTAATTCAAGGTGGGCACTCCTAATGCCATAATATTGCGATCATCCCCTCTTATCAGGCACTCATGCTTATCATTTGCTTGTGTTGCTCATCATTTGCTTGTGTTACTTTTTTCATTATTTTATGGAATCATGTTGTTAAAAAAAAATGTTTGACTACGTATATGTTCTGTTTGTAATGTGGGCTTTGAGAAATGCGAGTTGCTATTTCCCAATCCCTCCGTGTGCCCTGTAAACCTTTTCTTTTTAGTGACACAGCAACAACAACAACCTCATGGGTGCCGGAACACAAGAAAGAATAAGAATGAAACACACTCACATTTCATAAAGCTCTTGTTTGTAAGTTTGATTAAAACTATGCTCACCTCGGTTCATCTTGATTGAAGTTTCCTCTTGTACTACCTTACAAATAAACAGACAAATTAATTCTGGTTGACATTCAAAACTTTTGGATGACAAGAAAGTTTATTGTTCGAAAGTTGTTTAACCCTTCCAAAAAATGTCTTAAACACATTTTAAGATAATTTCTGTTCCAACTACGTTTGCTAGAATTGTCTAGTGCCCTAGTTAAAATTTAAAGAAAATTGGTTAAATATAACCATTTTACTGTGGAATATTTGCTTGATGAACAAAAAAAAAGAACAAATTACCAACTCCGCAAAAAGGGTCCAAAAGGTTTTTGTCCGGATGTTGTTTGTCCAAAATTTTGAATGAAAAAGAAAAAGAATTAATTAATTTACAAACTAAATATTTATTTAAAAATATATTTTCTTTCACCAATAACAGGATAATAAAATATTTACTAACTAGATCGTTTTTCACTTCTTGTAAGCTTGATTTCTGTAATTCTGTCCATGGATTGCTGAATAAGACTAAAAGAAAACCATATCAAATATCTTTGAATACAAAGAAAGAACATACAACAATTTTCATGAGCATGAATGTCAAACAAAATTTTTCATACATTTTGTCAGAATGTCATCATCACACCATTTTATCAATTAACGAATAAGAGAATGTTAGGATAATTTATAAACATTTATAATTTATATAAGAAGATAAATTCCTGAACACCCATAATTTCTGTCTCCGAACGACTTGTAAAAAGTATCTAAATAAATTAAAAAATACGGATAAATTAAAAAATATATTAAAAATTAACAGGATTTACTCAATTTCTCCTTTTGCATCTGCAACTGCGGTATGATATAATCCTTTTAATTTGTTCTTGAAATAAGAAGAAACTAGAAGAGAAAATGACTTGAAAACAGACAACACAGTAAAAAAACAACTTGACAAGAATGTGTACATACTGCATAGTATGGTATACAGTATGATTGTACCCTCTACATTCAAGAACATTTATTTTAATTCTAACAAATGCATTGTGGCATTTTTATTTATACTTCACATTTAATACCACATTAAAATACAACACAGCATACACCTCCAAAACACATGTGTTTTTCAAAGTATCTTATTCCACCTCCCATGAGCATTGCCACTTGACCTTACCCTGACCTTTAAATTAAAGTTAAGTGAAGGCCCTCATTCAGTCTAGCTGACCTGATGAGCCATGGGGGTGAAACCTTGTGGCTTTTCTCCCTATAATACTTTAACTCAGCTCACTGTGGGATAGTTATAGCCTCCTGGGGACTCAAATATAATAAGGGGGGGACTCAAATATAATAAGAACAATATAATGCTGGTGAGCTGATGATGATATGAGGCTCTTTCGCTATCGCGCCAAGGATCTCAATGGACATGTGTGCTGACTCTTACATGGAATGCAAGGTGATCAGAGAGTATTTAGTAGACTGTTGTTCTCTCCAAGATGATATCATACAAATATAATGCATGGATTGTGATGTGTACCGTAATTAAATAGCCTACACCAGCACTAATAATAATTTTTAAATACCTTTATTGTCATTTTTCATTTTCTCATGTGTTTTGTTAATGTTGTACAAATTATCAGCACTTCTGTTTCTTTCTTCCTATTAGAAAATATTAGCTAACTAATAAAATTTTGATTAAAAAATTATTTAAAAAATAATACAACAAAAAAGCACGAAATATTTAAGACGACAAACAAACAACAGCCGGAAGGAAGAGCATTCATTATTATTGAAATCAAGAATTTTACACAAAAAATTAAGGAATAAGTAATGCCAGCAACATTCAATGTGTTAATGTATGTACCTGAATTTGTATTAACATCAGATGTAACTCTTTTAAAGACTGCTGAACACTGGTGTTTGAATGCAAAGAGCCAAAATTACTGGCCGCCATCTTTTCGTTCAATTAAAAGTTTTTGCTGTTGTTGTTGTTGCGTTGCTGAAAAAATATCTCTTTGATCTTTAAACAAAATTAAATGTTGTTTTTAATTCATTTCACTGAAACATCGAAACTTCTACATACTTTTTGTTTAGTTTTACCTTTAGGGCCCTTTCTAGTTTTTATTTCAATTAGAATTTAGAGCCTTTCGTTCAGACAAAAAAGTCAAAGAAAAGCAAAGCAACTTGGGAATAAATTGATACGGTAGATCTTGTAAACACTTGCGAAAAGATCTTAAGTATAAAATGATTGCTTTATGTCATTATTAAAATTATAATTGTTTTCCATTATGATACATGGTATTAGATTTCTTTAACAAAACAAAAATTGCAAAAGAACATAGAAGGCTTTGAAAAATGGGAATTTTGAAAAAATGGCATTGTGAAAAAATACTGCGCTGCGAAGGAGATGCATTCGTTTCCAGTTTCTTTCAGATAACAACATCAGAATGCCAACACACGCTTGGTTATTTCAGATTTGTGGAAAAAGAATGCGAGCCAGGTGAATAAAAGAGTGGGTTTTAAGCTTGTGTTTTGCTTCATTCGGCTCTTGAAAAGTTTGGAAATATTTGCATTTGCTCAATGAGATGAGTACTTGCGATATTTTAATGCCAAACCCAGCGAAAGACGTACAATTAAAGCCTTCCGTTGCCGAAGAAGGTTCGTTCAATTTTTTACAACGAAAAACCCTCGTGACTCTATTTTTCTGTTCGCACTTGACTTACTAGTTTCATTTGCTGGGTTACTTAAATAATTGTTGTTCTTTATCTCATCATGATTATTTATTTATTTTTTAGGGCAAGACGTTAACCGTGACAAGAGACGAGTGAAAAGCAAGGAAGCAGGTTAAAATATGTCACAAATTTTATTCAGGACATCGTTTGCATTTTTTGTTTGAAGATGATGGATGGGCCTTGTTAGTCCAGTCCAGTAAACTAACAACACCACATCTACAAGCAATACCAAATTCAAACTGACCAGCACCTCTAACTATAAACTTATATATTTATGTTTTTGAATTCAGACAAGTGCACAATTTTGAATTTTTGAAAAATGAATAACAATCATGTTGTAAATTAATTAATTTCAGACTCACTGAAGTGAAGAAGTGTAGATTTTTCAGAATCAATGGCTGGCATGCTGATTTAAATGATTTGTTTGTTTGTTATATAAATTATAAAAACAACATGGTTACACAAGCATTTTCTTGTTACACGCAAAATAGTTTTGTTGAAAACTGCTGCCATACTTGTAATGAGCCACAGTGTAAGAAAATTCAAAATATTTCAAAGTTTAGTTGAAAATAATTTTATTTATTTCACATTACAATCCATACCTCCAAATCATTATTTGATATACTTAATGGAAATGTTTTGGCCATAGCAATTGATCTTCACTATTTCTTGCTTGCACTTTAAACTGCAATCATTTTTATGATAACTGTATCTCAAAATTATAAAATTTATTTTATAGAGAACAATAACAATGAAAATGGTTTGTTGCAAGCAAAGAAAAAAACAAGAATCACATATTCCAAGGTGAAGCTTGATTTCTAAATTGTTAAATGAATAATTGAAATAGAGTATTGCTGCCCTGAATGGAATTTTGCCCTGAAATGAAACACCTTTGTATTTTGATAATCTTTTTGGATTTATGAGAGCTGTATGTTGTAACTTCAAGCCAGATGCACTCTTTGTGAGATTAATTTTTTCCAAAATGTCAGCAGAATGACCTGATGGTAAAAAGAAGGTGTATCATTTCAGGGTGACCTTCCATTCAGTGTGACACTGCTTTTTATCATGTGACCAATATCCAGATAAATCTTGCATTGTAAAATCACATTTATTTTTTTGTAAGATTTTCAGATCATGAAATTTCAAAACAAAGACTTCTCCAATGATTCATCATTTAGTGAAAAACAAACTGGTTTTTAAGTCATTTTGAATTAGTCCATAATGTAAAATCTTCTCTAAAATAATGTTATGACACATTTAGGGAATAGAAAATTTGCAGAATGTATATAACAAATATTATGCTCTGAAGCTAAATTCTCAATGAAATTTTAAAAGAAGTTCATTTCATTTTTGTGCTCAAGAGTTCTTAATTACTTTTTGGTACTGGGCAAACATTGATGGAAAACAACAAAATTGAGCAGAACTATTCAAAGCACTTTTGCTCAGTGATTACTTGGTAGATTTTGGCACAGAAGGTATATCAAAGTTTAAGTTGGAGCTAATCTATCATCAATGGCAAGGAAAAACAAAACCGTAAAGAATTAAGCTCCTTTTAAAACAGCTTTGCAAACATTGGAAACTTAGAAAAGATGCTTTTAAAAGTGTAATAAAATTTTGGCAATGGGGCAATTAATATAACTTTAAAATACTGTTTTTTTTTCAATTGCAAGCCTCATGTTTCAATTTTCCATCTTAAATTACCTAAGATTTCCACTCCAACAATTGTATTTTTTCAAGATGTATGATTTCAAATAAATATCATTTCTATAATTATATACATTTTTTCTTATGTATATAACATAATTTGGGAATTCATTATAAATTGTTGAATTTATCTTTTTTTGTTCATTAGGTAAAACAACAATTTTTTCTAAAAATTTCTACAAAATGTTTTAATCTCTTGAGACATGAATTGAAAATCAAATTGAATTCATGCTATTTAGAAGTGACAAACAATTGAGTTTCCCAACTTGAAGTGGATTCTCAAGTGTGTTTTATGTTTGGAAAAACAGGAATCTTGGCAAAGTGTTTGCAAAAAGATTTTATTTACAGGCCTCTCCTTGAAAAAATTACAGGAGAGTAATAAGAAATGTTCAGGGGATTGACTGATCTTCTAAGGATAAGATTCAATAAACCACTCAACTTATAAAGTCCATATTTGTTGCTAGTTAGGCACTTGATTTACTTACATAAGGTTAGGCTCTAGGCAAGTGCCCAGGTGCTCAGGATCTATCAAGGACATTTATTTTAAAGACCTGCATTTAGAGTAATTTATTCTTCAAAAAACATTTAATTGCAAAATTAAAGTTGCTTTGGGATTTTTAGTCTTCTCAGCTTGTGTTGATACATTGTTTTGACTTCTTGAACTTACATTTTTCAATTGATTTTTTAATGGAAGGTAAATTACTGTGAAACTTCATTTAGATTAAAGGTGTGTCAGTGTTTTGGGGGGAACTTGGTTTACTTGGCCTTCCTAAGTTGATACATTAGCAACAACAAGAATATTATTAACAACAAGAAACATGCCCAGGTATGAAATTTAATCCAGACCTGTTTGTTAGTAATATCAAAGGTGCTGAAATTACCAACAACTTGGAAGAAATTGATTTAGACTTGCTTGATGAATAATAGTAACAATATTGTTTTCATTTTATTTTTGCAGGAAGAGCTTCTTGAGTTGAGGTCTGCTGCACAATCATTACAAAAACCAGAATGCCTTTCGGAAGAGTTTTTTAGGTAAAGTATATAACATGAATTTATAAATGTACATTGGGTCAGTTTGATGTTTCGTTTTTATCACAGGCCTCATCACAAGGTTCTTAGCAGGATAGCACTATATAATGTTTCAGAAACAGAACCTGGTCACAAGGCTATTTCTGTATTTCCACTGGGAAAGGTTCTTCTTGCCTTTTACTGAACATATACTGGGTGTCCCTAAAAAAAGGCTACAGATTTGATTGAGTCTAATGATAAAAATATTACCTAAAATGCTATGAAATAATTTTGCTGTTACTCATTTATTGTTAACTTAATCAAAAATACCTTGCTTGATGTTTTTGGTTCCTTGTAACTTGAGATATTAATTTTTGAAGTTAAAATTGTGTGTCACCCTCAAACCAGAGCTTTTGCAGAAGGGCCTAAAGGAAAGTAATTGATTTGGGGGGATTCTGATGTTTGTTTGTTGTTTGTCATTTTGAAAAATGATATTGTTACTGAACAAAGCTATTGTTGGTTAAAAAAAGCTATAATTTTTTTATAACATGTTGTTTAATTCATTGTTCCAGTTTATCATAAGTTATCCCCAAGGAATTAACATCAAGTTAAGATTTTAACCATACATTCAATTTTCATTTTTCTTTTGAATATGACGAAAATCTCAACAACCATATTGTTAGACAGCCTGTAAGCTGTGAATGCCTTGCTTGTTTGAAATCAGGATCAGAGTGATTCTCCAAAATGACAGACTTTCTGTAGGTCTTTCTGCAAAAGCTCTGATTTGAGGGTGTTGCGCAATATCAATATTAAAATCTCAAGTTACTAAAATTGTCAAACAATGTATTTTTTATTAAGTTAACAATCATTGAGTAACATCAAAAACATTTTGTAGCATTTTAGGTAATATTTTCATAATTATACTCAATCAAATATGTAGCCTTTTGTGGGACACACAGTATATTTTTTCTAAATTCATAACAGCAGCTTTTTGTTACATTTTATGCTTTTGTTTTGGTGCTTAATTTTATACAGACAGGTACACTAATTCCATAATCATCATACTTGCCAAGTTTCTTCCTGCATCCTGCTAAGGGCTGGCAATGGAAGAACAATAATAACCAATTGTATTTTAAACAATGGAAATAAAAATAACCAGCATCTGATCTTTAAAAAATTTTAAACCATAAATCCTCTTTTAAACTAAGATACATTTTGGTTTGCAAATAGTGCAGTATGTTTGTTTACAAATTCATCAAAGAGGTTTAGAACCCGAATAAGTTCAAACAGTTAGAAAACGGAACAATTGACTTAGTTGACTACCAAGAAATTCCGAGAATAACAAGTGTTCCGAGTGTATTTCCAAACATCATTAAATTCATTTCGTAAAAGGCTCCAAAGGAGATTCAAAAAATTTGAACTTTCTAAATTAAGATCTTGACTCTTGATGCACAAATATTAACGAGCTAGTTATCAATTTTGAAGTTGACTACAAAGAAATGTTATAAAATTGTTTCGAATAAGTTTGAGTGAAACTCGCACTGCTAGCCTTGATCAAAGCTGTTACCTTTTTTGGGACACCCGGTACTTTGTTACTTTCTTCAGTGTTTAACACTGTTGCTTGAGTGACTGAGACTTGAATCCCAATTGCATCTCCTAAAAGTTCACTCAGATTTTCATCCTTCCGAGGGTGGTAAAATGAGTACCAGCTTGTCTGGTTTTGTGGATAATAACAATATGCCATACAGTATCTCTATTTCGGAGCAGTTACTCTACCTCCCCGTGATCCTTGCTGGAATCAAGTAATCTTGAGACTTTTGCAGGCTAGGCATGTTAAATGTGATCACTCACTCACTCCCTTTCTTTTTAATAACAACCAGAAACTATAATTTGATATGCTCTTACGCAAAGAATTATCAGCATCTGAGGTGTTCTTGTATTTGATATTTTGATATCAAATGTTTTGCAGTTAGTTATCGTTGTTTTTCTTTAATTAGGTTCTTTTCTTGATTGGTTTGTCAAATTGGTATTGTTTTATAAAGTTTTGTTGACAGCTCGTAGAAGTGTTGGTGTGTTATTATTTTACTGTATTTTTTAATGTGTTATCAACGCATTACGAGTGAAACCTGACTATGTATTACTAGTGATTATTATATGTATTAAATGTATCACCAATGTTCTACCAGTGATTGACAGTGTCCGACACCTGTGGAACCAGTGTTCCTGTCCAACTGTAGAGAGGTGTTTGTTGTCTGGAGGTATCATTCTTATAGAAGGATATGACCCATTGAAATTATAGGACACAATATTTTTCCGTTGTTTGAAGGTATCCGTTAATGGAGGTTTCGCTGTATGTTAAAGTATATGTAACTGCTACTGAAATGATGTAATCAAAATCTGAGCAAATATTACAGGTAGCTTACATGCAGACTCAAAACTGTCGGAGGAGAGTTTTAAGGCAGCGTGTAGGCTACATTACAGGTAGAACTTTGGAGATATTTTTTAAGTGAATTGGGTGCTTTGGAAAAATTGTTTAAAATGAAGTTGAACAGATTATTTCAGAATGTGTGATCATTTTGAGTTTAACAAAAGCTTTCCGTACCAATCAGAGCCATGAATTTTGGTTACTATTTTGTCACACGTTTTTAAGGAGATAAAACCTATCTGCTAAGGTTTGTTTACACCCAATTCGAGTCATGTGGTCAATCTCATGATAAAGCATAGTTTTGATTTTTTTAAAACGTTTCGTGCCATGAAACTTGTGCCATGAATGCAGAAAGTAGAATAATATTAAAACTTCCCAAGAGTATGGTAACATGACTTGAAATGGGTAAAACCTATTAAGTCTATTGGATACCAATTGTTGTTAAAAACGTTTCAGATATATTTATGCATGATGTTAAAACATCAAGGCTATGTTTCAAATACGTTTTGTGAAAAATTTCATTGTGAAGCAGGGCTTTTACCTATTAACATTTTAGAGATGGTGTTTGGGACATTGAAGCATGGCATAAATCTTCCACATCAAGATCTGCCTCTCCAGCAATTGATGGCAAAGCTGTTGGTTTTGAAAGTGGGAAGAAAATTGAGTTATTTGACAACACAATCGAGCTGGCTCCTCACAGACGCAGTTTTTGCCAAGGGTGTCATGTTCAAGCTTCTGTAGAATCAGAAAGCAAGGAGAGAGATGGCTCTTTGAGAAGGCTTGGTGGAAAAATTGGACTTGGAAATGATGCAAAAGCAGCAATGAATGAAGGAAGAGATAGGCTTACAGCAAGAGCATCTTTGAGAAGGCGCACTATTGAAAAGTCAGCTGGGAAAGAAAATGTAAGTGTTGTGTGTCTTGGTTTTCTTTATTTAAAATTAGCAGTTGAAGATGCTGACAACTGGATGGTATTTTAACATATAACTTTGGTTGAAATTCAATTCAGCTGAAAGTCAAGAAAGTCAATTTATAAATTTATCTGTAATGGTCATATGATTTTAGCATTTCTAATCCTCATTATAAAAACATCAGGTTATTAAGTCTATTTTGCCAAGCAAAGTATCAAACTTTAAAGTTGAAGCTTCTTCCTTAACACTCATGTAGAAACAAAAATATCAGTAGCTAAGCTCCTCCACAGCGGCTTCGAAGACGTGTAGTTTGTTTTGGGACACGGTAGTATAGATTGAAAAAGCTTGAATATGTTAATTTTTCTTCTCTATTGCACTTTTTTAAACACATTAAATCGAATTTGATTGATGCAATTTTTTTACAGCAATTTGACTCAGAAAATAAAAGAGGTTCTAAGACAAATTTTGAGCGACAAAATAAAGATGAACACAGAAGAGAAGGAAGAACTTTTAGTGAAAGAAGGGATTTAGGTGATAGAAAGACAACCAGACAATTGAAAGACAGAAACGAACGATCAAAATTTTATGATAAAGAAGAAGAACGTGGGCCTATTTCAATGAAAAGTGGTAAGTTATATTTGGTTAAATGCATAATACCAGGTTACATCTCTGAACAAGAAGATGTTTACATCTCTGAAAAATCACCAAAATTCTATGTAATTGCAAATAATGGTTATCTTTGCGCAGTTATTTAGAGGAAGGGTCATTAAATTATTTTTCACAATGATTAAAATTTTGGTAGTAGCTTAAAATTAGCAATTAACATAAAATGTCACATTTTTGGGTGCGCTTTTTTTTTAGTTCGTATTTGTACAAATTATCATATTTTTTTTTAATGAGCGGTTTGGTTGAAAATTATTTTTGCCAGATGATTTTTCAATTATTTTTTACATATGGTAACAAATTTTATGTTTATTTTTACGATCAATAGGAGGAAGACGTACAGAATCAACGGGTAGCCTTCCAGAGTGGATGACAGACGGACCATGTAGTCAGACGGATACCATCGAACTAAAAGGTTTTAATGATGAAATTGAAGAGGAAAGAAGAGGTTGGTTTTTGTGTGATTGATTTTGTTAAATAACTGTATCACTGTTTTTTTTGTAAATTATGTATATACTTATGTTCGTTTTGTGTAACGTATAGGCACTCCCATATTAATAATGTACTACGTTTCTGTTTAAATTGTTTCTGTTGCCCACGTTTTGTGTTTAATTATTTACTTTCTTGAACATGCATATTTTAGTTCCAAAAATGACAATTTCTATTGACACATGACTTCTCTTACTTTGCCTTTTGTTACTTTAACCTCCGTAACTGTGACTTTCATTACTTTAACTTTTGTTACTTTGATTTACATCACTTTGACATTGTTACTATTTATTAGTTTTACTTTCATTACATCGATTCTTCTGCTATTTTGACTCATGTTACTTTGAACTTTTCATTACTTTGAGTTTGATTTCCATTGCATTGACTTCCGTCACTTTGATTTACATTTCTTTGACATTGTTACGTTAACCTATTTATTAGTTTGACTTTAATTGCATTGATTTTTGTTACTTTGACTTCTGTTACTTTGATTTACGCCACCTTGACGTCTTGTTTTTCACTTTATTAGCACTTAGAAAAGGCAGCAAAATGCCGTCTGTCAACAAAACGCAAGGTGACAGAAGCCGAAAATCAAGTAGAGGGAGTAGTAGATCGTCTACTCCAGGTGAAAAGAAACAAAAAACAACAATAAACAATCAAAGTGATGAAACGAAACGGGAAGATTCTCACAAACCAATGGATGGGGGGAAAAGGAGAAGCGGATCTCAAAGACAAACACCAACGGAAAAATTGTTTGATGACAATGCATATTTTGATGTTATGGATTATTTACCACCACACATAGTGAGTTAATTTTTTTACTTGACTGGACAATTTCCGTGTTTAGCTGTGCTAATTAAGCTGTGTAACTTAGATATATATATATACCGGGTGTCCCAAAAAAGGCTACAGATTTGATTGAATCTAACAATGAAAATATTCCCTAAAATGCTACAAAATATTTTTGCTGTTACTCATTGATTGTTAACTTAATCGAAAATAAGAGATATTAATTGGTTTGCCTTTTTTGACAATTTCGTTGCCTTGTAACTTGAGATATTAATTTTCGAAGTTAAAATTGTGTGTCACCCTCAAACCAGAGCTTTTGGAACATAGCCTAAAGGAAAGTAATCGATTTGGGGGGGAGGGATTCTGATGTTCGTTTGCTGTTTGTCATTTTGGAAAGTAGCAATTTCCCAAAATGACAGACTTTCGGTTGGCAATTCTGCAAAAGCTCTGGTTTGAGGGTGATGCACAATTTCAACTTGATTAATATCTCAAATCACCAGGCAACAAAAATGTCAACAAAGTAGTTTTGATTTAGTTAACAATAAATGAGTAACATAGAAAACGTTTCGTAGCATTTTAGGTAATATTTTCATCATTAGACTCAAATCCGTAGCCTTTTTCATCATCAGATCAAATCCGTAGCCTTTTCATCATCAGATCAAATCCGTAGCCTTTTTTGGGACACCCGGTAT
>JAYJMH010042297.1:0-14883 GCA_036873815.1 Phacellophora camtschatica | reverse complement strand
AACCAAGGCCCTCCGCAGGAGCTAGGAAGTTTGGAGTGCGAGCGCAGCGAGCACTCCTACTTCCTAGTTTAATCTAATCTCATAACCTAGCTGCAATAGAAATTATGACAATTCCAGAATTGAAAAATACCAAATAGTAAATATAAAATCATACCCTGTCATTTAGTGATTTTTTGTCCTTCTCCACTTGTTCAAAACGAATTCTAAAATCCTCCTTTGCTACAAATAAAATAAAATAATTTTATTGCTTTAATAATTATCATTAAATCTATGTTGTGGAATAACTTTCATTTAGATTTGATGGTACAGTATGCTGTGGAAGAACTATTGTGGTCTAACTATTGTAGCGAGAAGAAAATTAACTTTCATCAAAACCAGAAGAATTTGTATAACACTCCCTCTGGACAAATTGTGAAAAAATAGTTAGACCACTTCTTTGTTTAATTTTGCCATCAAAAACAAGACAATGGCAAGAAGTCTTAAGAAAGAATCAACGACCCTCTCTAGGGGATGTACTCGACGATATGATTGACAGGGGGCTCGGTGAATAGCTTTTCAATGTGACCCCCAAAAAATCCACTTAAAATAAAATCCCGATCGTAGAGTAAAAATACAATATTATCAAATACAACACTTCTTGTAGAGTAAAGCGCAAATGCTAGCCCTTTCAACACCGCTAATGGTCTATATGGCACCAAAAAATAAGTAGATTGAAATTTCTAATCCCAAAAAATAAATGGTAAAATCTTCTACCAAAAAATTAGAAAATCGCAAATTTCGGACCAAAAAAAACAAATTTTGGATCCCTGGGCGACATTTATTTCTTGACGTGTATTGAAGCTACTTCAATTTTTCTTCTGTAAAAGCAATACATTCTGGATTTACAAAAGTGACAATTTTTTACATTCGGCTGCATTTCAGCTGATAACTTTAAAATCAGTTTTAACAAAAGTTAAAGTAAGAGAAATTCTGATTCCCATGTTCTTTAGTTAATAAAAATAAATTAAATCATAATATAGAAAATTAAATTAAATATAAAAAATGCAATAAACACAAATTCAAAACTTATATATTGAATAAAAATCCTACCATTATCCAAATTGAAATTTTCCTCTTTTAACTTTTCTATTTGGTTGTTCAATCTCTCAATCTTAGAAGAAGCCCTTGAAAATTACAGAAACGTCAGTTAAATAAGCAGTAGTGTCTACACGCAATGAAATATCTAAAAATAAAAGCTTGCACCTTTTGAAAGGCATGCATGTATGTGTTTATATGTAAAATTAGAAAAAAATTTTAAATGTATTTATAAAAATAATTAAAAGCATGCATGCAATTACAGATTGTTTGTGCAAGTTTTTGATGAAGTAACCCAAGCTTATAAATTATATAGTTAGAACCTTAAAGTCTAACCATAAATATGTAAGCTCTCGTGCAAATGTTTTTATAAAAGAACTTAGGGAAGATTCGCAAATCGAGTTTGTTACGCATGTCGTTCTTTTGGACGTTTGGGGAGGGGGGTGGTTGGAGGTTTTGTCAGATAATGTTTCTTTTTGCTGAAAATTCATCGATATTGCACGTTCTTGCTGCAATAAAATAAAATAAGACAAACTACGTTTTTAATGTATAAATTACGTTTTACGTCGTTATCGATTTTAGGACCTGGACGTTTCTACGTATGTGGTGGGGGTCTGGAGGAACGTTCAAAAGAAGGACATGCGTAATAAAATCGACTCGTGAGTCTTCCCTTAGATCATTGTTCCAAAAGTATTTAATAACATATGACATTTAAACCACGGGCATTTTTCCAATCTCGATCAATATGGAAAATTGGTTCTTTCATTTACCGTTCCAATGCTTACTTTCATAGGCCAATAACACAGAAGTAGTCAGTAAAAATACAATTTCATATTCAAAAGTTTATCAAAAGTCAAAAAAATCTGACTTCTTACCCGTCTTCCTGATCTTCGCTGTTTGTTGATCTCCGCAACGACCGAAGTTGGTCGTTTTCCAATAGCAGTGTTGATTTTTCTTCCTTGACAAGTAACACCTTGAGGAAACAAAATGTGTTATGTTTATTTTGTAATTTAAAGTCAGTGCCTTTAACTTATAATGGGACCTCTGTCCTAGTTGCGCACCAAAATGGATCACTTCAGTGCGTATTCTTTGGTTTTTGGAAATTTTAATTAAATTTTTTTAATGGAAAATTTATAACCAAACCCAAAAATTACCTGATCTTCCAAATCGTGAATTCTTTGAAAGAGTTCTTCCTTTTCTGTCAATAACTGTGCAACATGTTGGGCGGATTCCCTTTGCTGATTTTGATAAAAAGAGCAAAAATACATCATAATTATGTATTTGAAAAAATATACAGTCAACTTTAACTTCAACTTAACAAATGTGCTGAGCATCACCATGGGGCGTTTTGTTCAATTAAATAAATATGTAAATAAATAAAGAGCGTTTTGCAAAATGCGAAAAACGTTAAATTTCCGCGAAAAGCTCCAGCAACTAAACTCCATCAAGACATAGCTCCCCCGCAACAGAAGAACGAATAATATACAACCCGCAAAAATTCCACCAAACTCCAGCGAAGCCCAGCATCTTGCGCATTTTGCAGTAAGCCAAACAAAGAATTGAAATTTTAAAATAAAAAGGTTATTACAAAGTCACAAAAATAACAAAGTTTAAACCAAATCAAAGTTAAAAATTGCATAATTTTTCGATTTTAATTTATAGTATCGTAACCTTATCTGTAATAATAATAATGATAATAAAAAAAAATGTTAAAAAAAGAAACCTCAGTTACCCAAAAATGCTTTTTTATGAGGATCCAGTTTACCTAACTGCATTGTATGCCGCTTTCTCGCATTATAACACAAAATTAGAAGAATAAACTGATACATTCATAGTGTAACTAGACTTGTCCCAAGTCTATTTATTTTTCATAAAAACTGAGAATGTCTTTTTGATCTAACAACAAATAAACGGAAGAATTTCTTAAGAGCGAAAAGAAGAGGAGGAAAAAGATTAAAAAATATATATAAAAAGAAGAAGATTTAAAAAAATTTATTTTTCTTCTCCTCAGCTTCCTGCCTTTGTTTATTTATCTCAAGTTCCTTCAGTTCCTTTTCTCGGATTAAGAAAGAAATGGACTTGGGGCAAGTCCATAGTGTAACTGAAATAATTAAATCAATCCAAATGATCCAAAACTGTGACACCGGGTGATTAAAAAAAAGTTGTGACGTTCGCAAATGTTTAGATTGGTGATAACTTATTCCGATTGCGAAATTTGACAACTAGTGTGTAGAAGAGATGTAAAATTGGCTAGTAAAATTATGTGATAAAAATCAGACATTTGGTTTGCTGGCTATTAGTAATTATGCAAGTCACTCAGTAATTATGTAATTATGTAAGTTACTCAGTAATTATGTAATTATGTAAGTCACTCAGTAATTATGCTGAAAACATTTGTAATTATGCAAGTCACTCAGTAATTATGTAATTATGTAAGTCACTCAGTAATAAAAAAGACCTGAAAACATTGATCAAAATCGACATTATTTCATCCTCTGGACGATTCGAGTTCCTGCTGCAGTAATTTGAGTTCTTACTGTCAAGCATAAATAGCAAAAATAGGCAATGAGGGAATACAATTGAATTTAAAACTTACGTTAACATCAAAATTTGCATCTGGTTCTGATGTTCTCGATGTGTCTTTGGCAGCAAGAAGCTAGATAAACAAACAAAATGATTCAAAAAACTGTTGCTGATTTCAAAATACATATACAACTCAAATGAACATATTTGGGAATTCATCAGTCCATCAAAAATTTGAAAATCGCATAGAAACACATTCATATGATACCAAAGGACACTAAAGTAAGTACGTAAGCCAACATTTAGGTTGCAGGCCACTCGAAGGCTTCTTTTTAGTGTTCTGCTACTGGAGACTGGTAGGGGATGGCACCACTCCATTCCCTGGTTTGATAACCTCTTACCCCCAGCTAAACTGGTACTCATTAAACAATCTCAAAAGACAGCTGAGTTGGCTGTGGGTTTCGTAGTTAGAAGTTCTGACAACTGTTTCCGAGCCTGCGCTCTCGAAAAGAGTTTGACTTCAAAACACAACGTCTTAATGGCCTCTTCCCTGAATCAAAGATTTTAGAGATACCAAGATCTTAATCATATTAATTTGTAAAAAACTGAGTGTTAAAATCGATAATTAAACATGTAGTTCACACACTGCAAAATATCTTGCAACCATTATATGTACCCTAATGCAGCAAGAAAAATTAAAAAAACATACCTCTTGAATTGCATTCATTACATCATGTTGCACCTCTTCCTCAAGACCCATAATTATTTGAATGTATTCTGTGAAAGGAACAATTGATCGTGGTGACAAAAACAAAAAATAGCTTCATCATTGTCAAATTATTAAAAAATGAAACATTTAGATCATCTGTTGATATTTGGAAAATTGCTACAGTACATCCCCGCTATCAAGAAACTGCAAATTAAGAAACTGAAGCTTAAAATCTTTAGGAGTACAATAGAAGAACAACAGAATGATTTGATAAACAACGAGACTACAAAGTCAAATATCCAGTTTCTTAACAGCAGGAATCTACTGCAACTCAATGCAAATTAAGAAACTGAGGCTCAAAATCTTAAGGAGACTAAAGTCAAATATCCACTTTTTTAACAGCAGGGATTACCGTATACTAGATGAGTAAAAAAGTTTATGAAAGTATAAAATACCGTCAAAGACAAGTACGTTTTGTAGCAAAACAAGGCTATATTTAATTTTAATTGGCAAAAATTGGTGATTGCTTTCTTTAGCTAAAGCAATTTTGCACAGATGGCTTAACAAAGTTTCACTCTTACTAAAACCAGCATCGCATGTGCCGTCATCAGGAGTTAAATTAAAATTGTTAACAAGATTAGCTTTTTATCCTCGACAGCAAGAAAAATCATCCGATTGCAAAGCAAAAATGATTTAGTGCCTAAAATTTATCTCCCCAGATGATAACTCTCGTCTCATTGGTTTTCTGCTTAGGGAACTACTCCCTTAAATATTTGTGTACAAATTAAAATTTCGTGTGTAATCAACATAGTTTGTATTTTTTTTCTGATTAGTTATCTTTTATAATTGAATTCTATTATGCTGTCTTATTTTACAGAGCGGTCATTAATTATGGCAAGGAGGAGGTGGAAGCTTCTTCAAATAAATTTAAAAAAAATTTAGATCCCATGTTTATTCTGTCAAGCTTCAGACACCATAAACGTTTATGAAAAGAATTTGAGATCCCATCAACTAAGAAATTATTTGAATATCTGATCAAAAATAATGCTTTTGTTGGCGATGATAAAGATAGTGCAATGTAGGTAAAAAATAGCCTTTAACAGTTAAAAGATGATAAAACAATTTTTTCTGAAAAAAAACCCTTTGGTGGTATTGAATCCCCAATAGATAGTGACATGCACGTTTTCAGGCCCTACTTTTTTCTGTAGATAAATTTCAGACCCCTCCATGTTTGCTTCCACCCCTCTCCCTGGCATATTCAATCAACAGTCATTAATTTGCATGCAATTGTGGAATGTGGAAAGCCTAAGGGCTACATCGAAATCCAATAGACCATAGGTGGAGGAATCAAATGACAGGTGTATAAAGACAACAGGGCTGCATTGTTTTGACAGGCTCTCCATGGTATCATTATTGTAACCCATGCTTGTGCTGTAAAATTTTATAATGAATAATATAAATAAATAAATTGTGAAGAGAAATATAAATGACCAATAAATTGAAAAGTCATGGTCTGCTAAAATGCACATAGCCAATAATAATTCAGCTAAACTAAGTGAGAAGCTTTTAACATCAAGCAAATAATTTTAAAAAATTTGAGGAATTACGTTCTTTGTCTTCACAGTTGACAGCACAGCCAAGAATAAGTTGAATCATTCTGGCAAGCTCTTCTCGGTTGCTATTTTCAGCTACAAATAATTGCAACAGATTAAAACTCTTTCATATAAAAACCTGCTATCATAAATAAAGTACAGTAATTGAAAGATATAATGAATATATAAAACCTGTAATATATATCGGGTGTCTCAAACAAATGTTTAGCAAAATATTTAGTAATCAAGGGGTTGTGCATTTCAAAGCTAGAAACAGAAACTTACAATTTTCTTCAAATTTCTCTAAGATCAGTTGCATATAATTCCCCTTAAGCTTTTGCACAATATCATAGTCTTGCTGTGTTCAAACAGGCACTTTTCATGAAAATGTTTATGTCACAATCTCTTGAGGAGTGGCTTCATAAAAAATTTAATTTTTTCATTTGAAATCGAAATTTCTTCGCTTTGTTCTCTTTTGCTTTAACAAGAAATAATTCACTCTGGTTGGTTGATTTAATGAATGTCTGTACAAATTAACACCAACCAAAAGATACACCAAAATTAGTTTATTTAAAAAATGTCAGGGCCACTAACATCAAAGTGTAACAAATGCAAGAGAAAATATGATAAAACAATGCCTTTACCAATCTCACAAACATCTGGAATGTTGAAACCACTGAGGTCTTGATTCAGCACCTAAGTAAATGGTAAATATGAAAAAAGGCATCACTCAGAAATTAAATACTGTTACTTATTATGTTAAAAAAAAATGGATTAATGTTATTGTGTCTATATATAGACCATAAAATCCCAGATATCTATATAAATATAAGCTGCACCCAGGGTCAGCCCCAGACAATTATGAGGGGAGTGTCATAAAAAATTGCATCTAGTAGAATTAGAAATTTGCTGAAAAATAGTAAGCTCAGCTTTGCCGGCTGAATTGCCAGATGAGGTGAAATTGCTGAGTAAGTGCAGTTTTAGATTTCTAGATGGTGCCACACCCCCACACACCCGAGGTCAGCCCTTGCGGCACATGTTGATTCTTTAACAACATATTAGAAGGGTGCTTCCAAACTATAAGTTCCTCTGATGGTTTTTAAGATATTTCAGTTGTATATTGAAAATTGAAAGATTGGTTGATACACAACTTGCTTTTTTCTCATTGCATCTTTTCATTACCATCCTGATTAATGTATCCAGTCAAAAATGGAAATTTATGCTATTTATACCAATAAGGATATTTTTATGCAAATGTGCTTATAATTATCAAAAACTTCTGACTCCCGAAAAAATCATAAATTTAGGTTATAATGCATGTAGCAATAAAAATCGTAAAATTAGGTTATAATATATTTAGGTCAACTTTGATTTTTCATTCCATAGAACAATCTGTATTTTTGAAATTGACATTTGAAATTGAAATTTGAGTGCAACATGATGGATGCAACATTATGCATGGATTTTTACAGCACATATATTCATCCATTGATCTATGTATATTTAGATCATTAAAAAAATATCTTACCTCTGAATAATAGTCCAACATTCCTTTTAACACTTTCTTTAGATTGCTTATCTGAAACAAAAAGATATTCAATTCAAATAATCACATTTCATGTTTTGAAGCACTGTTAACACAAGGATTCATGGAAAGTATGTTATCAAATGTTTCTGCCAAGAATCCAAAATCACAACGAGGATGCAAATAAGATAGGATACACCAGCCCTGCCTTGCATAACAGATAATAAATGTATTGTATTTTTTTAGTTTTACTTTTAATATCATATTTTTGCTTGTGAATAATTCTAGATAAAGATTTCTAAATTAAAGATTAAATTTAGAAAATAAAGCTACATAATAATGTGTTTAAAAATTCTAGATATTTACTAAATTTTTAAAAAACGTCATGCAGCTTTATTTTATAAAGCTTTAGAATTCTTCACGAACAAAAAAACATGATATTAAAAATATAAAACTAAAAAATACAAATCAAATATCTTTATATATAAAAACCTTGAGACGATAATTTCCCATTATATCTCGCTTTAATTTGGATGTCCAATCTGGATCAAACCACTCTGGTGCACTAAGGAAACAAAAAATTAATTATAAAAATGATATATATTGTGAACAAGAAATTTAAAACAGAGAAAAATGATCTTAAGCTTGAATAGTTATCATGCAATTTTAAACGGGCAAGGGACATTCCAGGAAAAATATATAGGTAATGGGTAATGGAAGACATTCTTACTGTTGTAATAATTGATTTTGATCTTTATGGCTGTGTAATTTTTGTTAAAACATCCCTATTAATAACAGCAAAATTGAATCCAAAATGATTGGTTAAGTCACTATTACTGTAGATGACACCTAGAGACACATACATAATCTTTAATTTATTGAAACTTACATCTGGGCCAAAGCCTCTGCCATTGCAACACCATCTGTTAGATCCCTGACTGATGTATGTGGTGCTTCTATCCCAGGAAATGTGGCAAGCTAAAAAATAGGATATAGCCTTTATTAGAAGGAACATACAATATAAAACTAACCAATAATTTTCAATGCATAAACAAGCTTCCAAACTGGCAATAAACCAATCTTATTATGGTTAGTGGTAATTTGGTGATCAACAGAGCAATGATCCAAATATATGGTCAAACTACATGTTTTCCTACTAACAGATCAATATGCTAATGGATAAACAATGTGGTAATGGTTAAACAAATCTTGTATAGAAAACACTAAGCCTTTTTTGCATGTGTAAAAATTAGTCTAGTGACTGCCAGACAGTATCCTTGTTGTGATATACATAGAAGATAGAACTCTATGGTTTTATATATAATTAGTTGTGCAGAAGAAAAACGTGCACAAAACTTTGCAAACAACACATGTGATGAGTTACATGGTTGCTCCTTTTAATCATTAGTTTACAGTTACCTTATTGGACAGAATCCATGCTGGAAACCTTGTTTGTGCACTGAATATATCTTTTCAATGCATGTTTTTGGAGGTAACAGTAAAAGAACAATAGAACAACACAAATTAAATAACAGCTTAGGTTTCCACTTCGGTGCACAGTACACACCCTTTGCCAAAAAGATTCCAATCTATAACAGAATCCAATCCCAGCTCTCTGGCAGTTAAATTTGATTAATTTTATGTATGGCTCTGTAAAAAAAACTACTGGATCAACTAACTACCAACACATAACATTAATAAAATTTAAAAACAACACTTGTCATAAAAACCAACCCATTTTATCAAATTTTCACAAATTGTTGCACTGTCTTCTGCATCCATTCTCTGCAGCAAAATATTCTTCACTTGTTATGTTCCTGATGCTTTATGCTGGAAAAAAAAACATTTAAATGCAATCAAACTGAAGTTTCTCAGTTTTTGTTGTGTTGACCGATTCTTCTATCTTTTCTTTTTGTCTTCTCCACTTCTTCTCCTGGCCTGGACTAGATTAGGTAGTAACTTTCCCAAAAATAGAATCGGCCTGCCCTGCTATCTTTTTTTGATTTTTGGTAAATTTTGCATTGTCAATCTATTCTTCTTTATTCAAAATTATCACAACACAATATTCTATCAGCAATTCAAGCAAAAGAACTTGTTTTAGTCCATGTCATGTGCAAAAGATTTTTTCAAACTCCTTTTCAGGTAAAACCACTCAATCTTAGAAGCCGTTTCTTGTTGCTTTGCAATTGCTTTTCTCTTGGGCCTAAAATATTCCAGTAAAGTAAGTTTAGTTTCTTTATTCTCCTCGTTCGATCTGCAAAGCGTAAATAATTTGGATTTCACCACACTAATAAATTATTTTCTTCTTCTTTAAAAGATAAACAACAATAACAGCAATTTCAACCATAACTAAAACTACAGATTTTAATATTCTGTAACTGTTGACAGTGAGTTTTGATTGTTATGTTGTTTGAAAAAGAGTGACTTCCACTTGCACTGGTGACTTGTCTGAAATGTAAAACTTGGTGTATTTCTTCCTGAATCCAAAATGACGGAAAACATGTATCAATGAATCAATCACTCGTTTAGACTGCGTGCAGACTTTTACTTTCGAGTTCCACTGGGAAGGAGAACCAACTAGGAACTCGAGGAAGCTATTGAAGAAAATTAAAAAAAGAACCAAAAATTGAATCAAATGCCGAGAAATAAAATGTTCAATAAATTTGCTTAAAACAATCATTGAGGCATTGCCAGGGGAGGTGTTCCGTGATAAATTTACGAAGAGTTCCCTATGGCTTTTTAAAAGTTCCCTAAAAGTATGTCCGGAAAGTTCCTCAAAACTCGTAAAAAGCTTTTAATGTTCCGTTATAGAAATAGAATGTTCCTTTTCCGTCAATAAAAATTCTCCCTTATTCCCCATAAACTCTATGCTCCCTTATTACCCATAAACTCTATGTCTCGTTATTCTATCAGGTTTGAATTGAAAGTAAACTGTAAAGAAGTTACACACTCTTTTTTATAAAAATACCTAAATTTTTGCCGAGCCTCAATATTCTAAAAATAAAGATTATTCTTAAATTACTCTTAACCGACACAAGGTGGGTGTAAATAGATTCAAATCTTTGTTGATGTGTTGCTTCATCATAAAAACAAAACAAGAACAGAACAGAACAATAAATGTGGTATTAAAATATAAAATCTAATACTTGAAGTATGATGCAGAAAACAAAACAAAACAAGAACAGAACAGAACAATAAATGTGGTTAAAATACAAATTAAAATACGAAACCTAATCTAAAAACATATAGCGCAAAATTCACACCTTGTTTTGCTTGTGAAAAGACTCAGATGAATAAAAAATCTGAGTCTTGATGAAGCTGGAGCCTGGCATTATTCTTAAATTATTTTTAAATTATTCTTAAATTATTCTTAAATTATTCTTAAATTTTTCTTAAATTTCAGCGATTTTGAGCCTTGATATTCTTACAGACTATATTCTTCTAAAAAAACGTGTGCATGTTAAAAACAAATTAAAAAACTAGTTAATCATCAAACCTTTTCTTTTCTTATTATAGTATTGATATTCATACGTAAGGGATTGATCAAAACAAATAATAAAGCGATCTTACCTATAACGAAATACATAACTTTCGAAGAATGTTCTAACGAATATTTCTCAGAGAACATCATATTAATTTCAGCTCTTCTAAATTTCAGCTCTGCAATTTAACAAGTCCCATGTATGTTTCTGTCATTTGAAACGTGAATGATTTTCCCCAGATGATTATCCTGCTTCAATAGATCTAACAAAATTAAATTTAATAGTTGTGATTATTGAATAACGTTTCAATTTATCAGGAATTTATAGGTCCCCAAAGACAATCAATTAAGGAATTAAATCTTTAATTTGACCACAAGTAGCCAGTATGTAGAAGTTGAACATAATATACCAAAAAAACTTACCACCACTATCCGTGTCTTCTTGTTGTTTAAGCCTACTGGCTGGCTACCTGTGATTTGACTGACAGGAAACCTTCTGGAAATTGTAAATTGTACAATATAGCAGATTCTCGTAATAATAACAGATTTCGTTGATACAAAATATTGAACATCGTCATGATTTTCAGTTGAAAAATCATGAACAATTTATGCGTATGTGTAAAAATAATTTTAGAAACTGAGACAACTAGAAAGAGAAATATTTATGGCCTTAACAAAATAGTGTTGAAAGAAAACCCTTTACTCTTTGGTTTGCTTGTTGTTCATGATAAACTGGAAAACAAAGCGATTAACTTTTCGTGCTTTGCTCAATTGGAAAAACTGGAAGAAAAGTTTTAATTCTGGCCGTTTGCTTTTGATATTTAGCTAATGTTTTGGATTTGTTCTGCTATAGAGCTGACCCAAAAATATAACGGAACGAAAATTAAATCTCCAAAATATAACATGGCGCATGTTGCCTCTAACTTCTGTTTATTAACACTTCTATGCTATTTCTTAATCTTTTACCCAAAAATATAAGATTTTTAAGTTTTTAGGGCCCCAAAATTACATTTTTTTAGGAAAATTGTCAGACCCAAAAATATATTATGGAAATTGAAATACCAGACTCAAAAATATTGGACACGCCCCCCCCCCCCCATCCAAGTAAAACGGCAACACGGTAGCGCTAGTCGAGAGGGGGGCTATGGGCAAATTTTCGTGTATAACCAACATTAAATAACACAAACTTAAAAATAATACTTACAGAACTAAAACTTAGCGGGCTAAAACTATTACTATCAGGCTGTTTGAGTAAGGTCTGCAAATAAAACCTAGGATTCCAAGAGAGAAGAGTTTGCAATGAATGCATTAATGAAGTTTAACATGAAGCACAGTTTGTCTTATCTGTCAATCGTATACATTTGAGAGAAATTTATTTTTAACATAAATCAACAGACTTTATCCAAACTTGAAACACCTTACATTCCTAGCAGCGAACAAAATATCATCTTCCTTTTCTCAAACGAAAATACTAAATTCTTATCGATATTTATCGCAAACGTAAAGACGTAAACACAACAACTTGATGAACAACCATGAACAAACGAGTTTTATTTTGATGCTGTTAAAATTGGTTATGCTTCTTTTGTTGTGTTATGATAAATGTTGTAGCTGTAGCAATTTTTAAAATGTAGTCCATGTATTATCCTAGAGTAGAGATATTGTCTGGTATATAATTTAAAAAGAGTGTTTCCTTTGAAACACCCAGTATTAAGAACATTTTTAATATGTAACCCAACATTGAATCGTTTTTTCTGAAAATCATACCTATGTTTAGAGAATTTATTGCCTTCAAACCCATCCATATCAGTGGCGCATACCAGTACCCATGTATTAGATTGTAACCCCGCAGTCACCTTTTTATTCTTATTCACTTGAAGAATTAAAATAGATTAGTCAGTCTTTTTTGTTTTTGAGTCTGAAATTCTCTACAGTCTGAAAAAAAAATTAAAAAAAATATTTCCTTCAATTTCATAATTATTATCAGTTTTTGCTGATTTCGGATGATTCGAATCTAGGCAAATGTCTCCGATGGTGTTTTTGTCTTCGTTTTGGAGTTGATGCACACAAATATTTTTTTTGGAAGGTAACATATTTTAGGAACGTTGCCATTTGAGTCCTAATACATAATGCAGATGTTTTGTAGTTTTTATCCATTGCCCTTTATTAAGAACATTCACGTTTCTTGCATAAGAAACATTTTTTAAGAAACTCCCTGGTGAAAACCACAAAAATTTAAAGAAACTTTTACTTGTGAAACTTTATAAAATTTTTAATGAAGATTACGTAATGCTTACTGTAATGATTCTAATGAAGTGGACATGATGTTAGATGAAAGAAAGAACACATAGTAAAAAAAAGGGATTTTTTTATGTAAGAAATTAAGAAACTTTCACTTGCGGAGCCTTAGCCAAGTTTCTTATACAAAAATCGTGCATTTGGCCATTTAAACAGTACTGCACAAAATTGAAAGTAAAATATAAACAGTAAAATATAATTTAAAAAAAGCCAGAAAAAATTTTTAATATGATCAATAATCCATTGGAATTCTTCCAAATGTAAAAATGTAATAATGAAGCAAAACGGAAAGTCAAAAAATATCAAAAATTGCATCAATGTCATCTGACTCTGGAATTGCTGATGAATCTTGAAGCTTCTTTGAATGCAATGTGTTGCAACTTAAAAAGTCATGTTTAATTTTATGAATGCTTGGATTTGTATTTCTAAAAGTTTCCTGTCTGAAATTTTCTTCTTGGATTCCACTTGCATTGTTTTCTTTGCGGTGCAACTTAATTTGTTTATTTCTTTGATTTCTAGATTTTCTCTTCAAGACAAATCTAGCTTGTTCATATATAGTTCCATTTTTACCTCCCTTCAAATGATATTTTCCTATGCTTGTGTGCTTTATCGAATACAAAGATCCTTGGACATGAAAATATTTTCTGTGGTGACAGCATTTCCAACAATAACAAAGCATTTTATTATTCAAAACTCTCCTTTGGTCCTGTTTTAATGAACTAGTCTGTTCAATTTCTTCTTTACAAATTTTATTGATTACAGTCTGTCTTATGCTTTTCTTGGTTTTTACTGCATCATAATCACATTTGTCAGGCTTTCTTACAATAACCTCACCTATATCAAATAAATGTTTGCTGGTTATGGCTTCATTTAAAATTGCATCTTCCGTAATATCACCAGGTTTGTTCCCCTCTGATGGCTCCTTTATATCTTTCAATTCACCACTTTTTGAATTTAACAAAATTTCAATTTCAATGTGCATTGTTTGGGGAATCACGTGCAATTTTTTAATAAATTTCAAAAGATTTAATGTTTCTTTGCATAATATGACCAAAATTGTTTTCATTCTGCAAAAATTTGCAAAAATAAACACATAAAATGTGACAAAAGTTCCGTAACTCATATCAGTTATTGCCCATTTCATGCCACTACTGCAGATTTCTAATGCCAGATACATTATCTTGCATTTGCTCATAATATCTTTGATAGCATCAGTTTGCGCAGTTCCACAACAAAGATGAGGGCCTAACTTATTTCCTCCATTCATCATTATTGTGCCATCAATTTTTTTTGTGTGATTTAAATTTTGAATCATTTGCGCACAATCTAAACGATCAACCATTTTAGAAAGTTTTCTTGCATATTGGAAAGATTTCAATTTGCGTAATTGATTGTTATGTTTGTATATCAACGTTGATAAAATCTTATTTTGAGATTTCAAATTTGAATCTTGCCAACATTTGACGACTCTTCTCGTCGCATTTTCCACTCTTTCACATGACGAAGTCATTTTCATATCTTCTTGAGGCTTAAAGATGAACACAGTTTAAAATATTTTATCAGTATCAATTTTTGGTCATTTCTGCCCAGTAATTTGATTCTCCACATGTTCTTAAAAAGTTGAGCTGCTCCAACCATCAGCAACCTGTGATTGGTTCATGTGACAATGAACATTGAAAAC
>JAYJMH010042286.1:0-14884 GCA_036873815.1 Phacellophora camtschatica | reverse complement strand
CTTGAGGATGGCTATTTAATAATTTTGAGGCACTCATGTTTTTATAGCATTAGATTGCTCAATGCATGTGCTTTCGACCTATGTATTCGACTTTTACGAAATAACTTCAAATTAGCAAGCACAATGCGGCGGGGTTTATGCCTAAACTGAAAATCTTGTGTTTATATCTTTTCATTTTGCTTTTTTTTTCTAAATTGAGTTATATTTGAAAATTCCAAATTTGCAAAATTTTTAATTACTATGACTTCCAAAATGTTGGATTGGAAGAGATTGTATTTAAATCTTTTCAGAAATATTTACATTACTTTTTTTTTTGCTAGAAGATGTTCTTGAACTTTGGTGATAACATATACCTAGGATGATAATAGCCAGCCCCAGGTCCAAGAAACAGGCATGATGCAACTTTCATTCATGCTGGCTGGGATGATAACATGACAATGTTCTTTTAACTGGACCCGAAGACCCCAGACCTTATGCCTGCAGACCCTCAGACCCAATTTCTTTTGTATAAATATGAATTTGCTATTGTTTAAAACTTTTGTGGCGTCCAGAGTTCACAGAAAGTAACAAGAAATGTGAGACAAAGCTGTCGGCTAAAGATACGATACAATAATTAATATTCCTGTAGAAAAACAGGTCAATAATGAGCAGCAAACAATCTTTGTCTGCTGGCCCTAAGATGTGCTAAAAATATAATTTCTCAAAACAAGTTTGAGTTTTTGAAAATTATTAAATTGTAGATTAAGCCGAAAGGGTCCCACTTGGAATACTGTTAAAATAAATATTTTTTTATTCTCTGACATGGCATTAAATGTTGAATAAAAATCATTTTTGTTTTTTAAATTATATAAAATAAAATAAAATTGTGATTTGACTTATGCTTCTTGATGACTTCTGCTGATTGTGCGTCCCCCCCCCTTGTTTACAAACTACTGAAGCAAAAATCTGCTGGGATTTTAAAGATATCGGCATTTTATGTGCAGGGAAGCTGCTTTCTCTCTTTTTTTTCTTGAATTACCTGTTTTGAATTAGCCCTTTTTAAACAAGAATGATTAACTATTATTGCATCTTCTGTTGGCAGATTTGACTCATAATTATTGTATTTTCATTCAGACCATGGGCTGTGTGCCAAGAAAGTTGAAAGCCGACAAATTAAAAGAATAAATCTTTTTAAAGACAAAAATTTCATAAATGTTTATTCATATCAAGATGAATTATAAAAGATTAAATTTATTTTGTAAAATGTACTTATTCGCTAAAAATATTCGGTTTGGGGTCTTAGGATCTTAAGGTCCAGTTAAAAAATATCCGGATAATATGTCAATTAATTTTCCAATAATATCTTAACTATTTTGGGCTGATAACATTAACTGACATATTCATTGCTGAGACAAAGTAGACAGTGATAAGAGATTAAATCATTTTGAGAAACCTTGAGGATAGGAATCTTGAGGATAGCTTGACGAAACCCTAAAGTTCAGGGAAGTCAAGACTTATATGTGCTTTATCAATTATCAATTGAACAATAAAAAGAAAAGGTTTTTGAAAATCTAAGTAATTTTCACGAAACACTTTACTAATCTCAAAGTTGAATAACTAAAAATCAACAACAAGCAATATAAATAGTAATAACATATCGTAATGGATTTTCAAAAGGCCTAAAATATTTCCAGTTTGCCTTAGCCTGCAGCCCCGGCTTCAGATTTGTTTTCGCAGAGCACGAACCTTTCAGGGGGGTACGTAGTCGAATACCATTTGATTGATATAACTAATGCGCTGACTATATTTTTAAAGATTTTCTTTTTTAGTTTAGATTTTCTCTTTGTTGAACTGATCATAAAACAAGCCATAATCTCTGTAAAAAAAATTAAGTAGAAATGTGTTGCTCTAACTCAGTGACGTTTAAAAGTATTTCAACAAAACGACAGTTTTCTGTATTTCTTTTTCTCTCGCATTATTGCACACATACAGTGACAAGTGAACTGTTATTGTTGCTTAATTTTGCTTCATCTTTGGGGTTACTCAGATAAACGAGTGGTAGAAGGGATGTTGCAATCATTGGTAAAACTGCTGTGCAAATCGACAACATTGGTGGTAGTTCCATATATCCAGATATCATACTTTCAATGACATAAGGGGACCAGGAAACGAGAAACAATCCGATGGCCAACTGCAACTGGCTGTGTGCGATGCCCTCTTGTTCGTCAGCACAAAGCATTAGATCGACTTCTTTGCCAGCTTTCTCAATTCCCGTCTTCCCTACAAAATCAGAGCTTCGATACAGGAGGTTGTAGATCAGGAACGAGACAGGGATGATAAAAACAAAAGATGTGAAAAATGTAAAGCTGAATCCTTGTCTTGGTGGCCATTCAACTCGACAGAAAGCTTTTCTCGTTAGGAAAATGTACTTACTCCACAATAGTGAGAGGCTGTATGACAATGTTGTGTGAGCAATGACGTACCCCAGAAGGAGGGGTTTTGTGTGGTAATTTTGGTCGTCTGATTTTCCCATGTCTCGAATTTTTACGTATTTCTCTGTTGTTATTGTGACAAGACTTGAAACGGATACGATAATGAAAATAACATTTGTCAGGCCGTACGTCGAACACCAGTTTTCAGCGAAATACCATTTTCCCGTTCTGCTTACACTGAAAAACATGGGCAGATCTTTGAGAGTTACAAGAATGTCAACACAAGCAAGGTTAGCCACGATAATGGCTGTTGTCGATGTTCGACTCCCTCTTTTTCGATAAATCTTGTAGCAAACGCACAAATTTATCAGCACTGTGACAATACAATATGCTGTAATTGCAGATCCAACTGCCGATGCTGCTGTCATGGGCAATTCCGCTGTGTTTTCTGCCATGCTTGTATCTGCATTATACATCAGGAAAATGTTTTTGGAAGTAAACTTTCCTGAGGCACTATACTAATAATGGCTACGTTAATTTTTAATAAAGGTTTCTTTACAATTGTCAATATTTACTTTCCCATTGTGTGAAATTGTTTGGTATTATCTGTTACGTCTCCTCTTCTCGATCGCTATCTTTTGAGCTGAACTCACATCCAATTCTTTTTATCTATTAGGTCTTACATGGAACTATCAGGTAACTTCTTTTCGGTTGATTGACCTTTTGCCATTATTTTCTGCGTTAACCAATCAAAATTAGGATTGTGATCATAGAAGTTATTACGCTTGGATTTTCTTTTGTGTAGTCCAATGATTGTTCATGGTACCAGTTGCATTTCAACGACCTTGTGATCCCCTTCTTTATCTCATTTCAGATGTCTGCTGGTTGATTTAATGTTTTAAATTTTCCTAACGAACCTGCTTTAATAAAATAGAAAGAGAAAAACGTGGTTGCTTCACCAGGTGCTCAAAAAGAGAAAAACGTGGTTGCTTGCGACTTTACGAACTTTTATATCTCACAAATTGAATTCAAATTCTTTGGCGCTTGCTTTAGAACAGAAGCAACCTGTAACACGTGAAACCGGAAAGTAGCGCCTTGTAATTGTAGCACCTTCATGAGACTGGTATTTTATATTTGCCATCTGAGCAACTTGCCAATACTTTGTCGGTGTTTGATTTCCTGGGATCGGTCGGTGTATTGGGACCGACTTATACTCTAGGGCCCCTAATACAGTAGGGGTCGAAATCATAGGAGGAAGATTTCTGGACTTGGACTTTCTGCCATGTTGTCGAAATCATAATTACAACTACGAACAATAGAAAATTTGAACTTCGATAATAAAATTCTTAAAGCCTGGTTTCAGCAATCTCCAAATAGTTGGGGGGGGGGGGGATTTTAAGAATAGAATTTGTGCTCTAATATGCTCTAAGAAACTATATTAAAAAGTGGTCTGGAACCAGATTAAAAAACAAAGTGTAGAACAAAGCAATGAATTGCATTCTGCCATTCCAGTTTTCTATATTTGACTGGGCGGCTAAAAAATGGGACATTTCACACGTTTGGTGTAACATTTCGCCATAGTCAGACTAGGATAGTACCCCAGAATTTGCAAGTTAACACCTGATAGGAAACACCTGATAGGAAGCAGCTGGAAGAAGCATGCCAGCCAGGGGCGCAGATGCAAAAAACGATTGAAGGGGGGGGGGGGGAGGGGCTGTACGTTCAAAGGACAGAGATTTTTTCGTGAGGGGCCGACTTCTTTCAAAACAAGTTTTCTTCACAAAACAATGGAATAATAACGTAGCCCAAATTTATTTAGATGTAAATCTTTGTTTCAATATAACATGTAACTGACATAATTTGTTTGAGGCTCACATCTACATATCCCGTCTTGGTGTAAGCGTGTAGCCGTAAAAAATCAAGAAGGGAAACTAGAAAATAAAAATGAGGGAATTAAAGCACGGGGAATTTGAGGGCTACCACGAAAAAAATCTGGGAGCACGCCCATTAGTTTGGCCTAAAACGACTCTAAAACTTTTATAGCTGCTCCTTCACTTTTTATTGACTAACTGGGGTTAAGGGAAATTCCCAACGCTAACAGTTCGTATTTTATTTCAATCATAAAAGAAAAATTTTCTTTTCAAGTTTTGAAATGGAACTTTCTCAAAATTCTAAAGATGCCATCTTCCGTGATTAAGGGTGGTCAAGTACTATATAAAATGAGGACCCCATACTTGTCCAGATTGATATAAAACAAAACCACCTTTGAATTTTTAAAGTTACACTTACACTGGTGAATATGGCTGCAAAATAACCCACCCCTACAAGCATAATAATCCACCCCTGTTGGGCGTATCCACCATAGTAATGCGCATTGGTTCACCAGCGAGATTAAAAAATAACCATGTACAAAGGAAAAAACAACCAGCTCTTTTTGTCACTCGATTTTGTCCATAATTGCAACTGCAAGAAAACCCCTCACAGCGTTTTCACTACTGCAGTTGCTTCCTAGTCCAGATAAATTTCGCAAAAAACAGCAAAAGTTTGAGACAGAGGCGGGATAGAGGCGGGACCTCCCCCCACCCCCTCATTTGCCCCCCCCCCCTGATGCCAGCTTGATGTTATTATTATATTTGTTTAATGAATACTGCACTACCTAATCTACACAGGCACGTTTGGTCACGACAGTCATTCTAATTGTCTCAAATTTTTAATTTGCTGAAAAACCTAATGTTTTCTGCTATTTCTTTGTTTTATTACTGTAATATAGAAACCGAAAACAGGTCTCGACAGCCGTTCCAGAAATCATAAATTTTAGAATTTTGCTACCTTATATCATTTGAAATTCTTCTATTACTTTGGTGTTTGACCTACTTGGAAGATAAAACATCATCGATGTAAACTGTATTTTCGATTCGTTGTAAGCCAATCTGGAGGGCGTGGTCACAAAAATTTTGCGGGGAGCACCCTTGACTCCCCCAAAATTTCGATCGCTCCACTCGTTAAGCCTTTTCTATGTCGGAAGACTTCGTTGGAGATGTCATGTTGCCTCGACTGATTACAATGACCAAGCAAAGTAGAAAATTTAGTGGAAGAATTTATCTGGAAGTAAAAAAAATTACTCTAATTACAAAAAGCATTCCTTTTAAAATGTTTGGAGTGTCAAAATAACAAATTTCGTAGATTTTCTACAAATAAGGTTCTATATTTTTTCTAAAAATCTGACATTAATGGATTGGCAAGATTTTGGTTCAGTTTAGGCTTACTAAACGCACGTGTCCCTAGGGACTAGTGTAGTAAGTCATGCGTCAACTGCCACTCATCTCATAAAATGGGCGTTGCACAGCCATTACTGTCTAAATGGGTATTCTAAGTGTTTTATGCTTGTCACTTTTTGCTTGTCAAAAAATACACCACCACTGGTCAATAGATCCACTGGTACATAATACATAACTTCTTTACTCAAAAATACTATTTGGCAAAAAGGCCCGAAATGATACAACCAATTAATGGGTTAGTAATAATATTCGTTTAGTGTCAATCAAATGAGATCAATTGACTCTTAGCTACCAACGTCCATCTCGTTAACACCAAACAGTGCACTACATATTTTTGTCTCAAATAGCAAAAAAGTAATTGCAAAAGTTCCCGTTTACACGAGAGGGGATCCGATTGGATCCAAAAGTATGCGAATAGCCCTTGCGTTTACACGGGACCGCTTAGATACGCAAACGTTTGGATCTGCTATGCGAACACATCTAGGATCGCTTTAAAAAACGATCCTGTTTGTATCCGATCCAGTCCAGGTCTCGTGCAATCAGGTGGATCTGGCACAGGTCGGATCCAGAAGTGTTCGGATAGGAAACGAGACTAAATATTTTGATTTCGAGGCAATTTGAAAATGAATTCTTGTTTGTGTGGTTGTGGCACCAAAGAAAGCTAACAAACATATTCAAAAGCAGAACGTTAAAGTACTAGTTTGTAAAAAAGAAGAACAGCTAATAAACGATGGAGCCGAGAATGTTTAAAAGAAAATTTCTGGCGTGGATGATGGTTAGGTTACAATCCTATTTTAACTTTGAGCTTTGTGACTTTGAACTTTTTTCGATTTTGCTGCAGCCTTGATTTCTTATTGTGATGCAAGTTTAATACGAGTTCACGTTTTGTTAACTCTTTTGTTGTTTTCCCGCCAAAATATCTGGCAATACGCATGCTCACAACATTTGGATCCGATCTGGATCGGCTCCTGTGTAAACGCAAATAGTTATGGATCCGGTCCCGTGTAAACCCTCTCAAAAGTAAGGATCGGATCCAGAAGTATACGGATATCTTTTGATCCGATCTAGACCAGGTCTCGTGTTGAAAATTCCAATTACATTTATAGAACATTAAATTGAAAAATAAGAAAGGAGGTTTTGTACCACTGAAATGATGTCGTCGGAGCAAGTGTCTGGGGATTTCTAGGGGTTAAGCGCAAAATCGTCACGCTACTTGTCCCGCGTGAACGTTAAATGGATTTTTCATGGTGTGATGGCGCGAAAATCAATAAAAATTTGCGTTATTGCGTGAACAATAGTGCCTATCGGGGAGTGCCTACCTATTGGTATACGTCTTTACACACATTTAACAAGGAGAATAAATATAAGATACGATATTACAGTTTTGCATCGGCTTTTACTGCGACAAGGAGACTTGCGTAGCCAGCCCCTCATTTTAATTGAAATTAGCATTTTAATTGAAATTAGAAAAACTTGAGATGAACACTTTGCATTTTCGGGGCAAGATAAGATTTCCGCTTTACTCAAAATGAAGAGTAGTACATCTTTATTACTCATGATGTTTTTATTTTTTATGTAACAAAGATGCTTTTGTCGGTATCTGTTGTTAAGAATTTGGTTTAGACTAGCAATTAGGAGTGCTTGCTGCGCTTGTACTCCAAACTTCCTAGCTCCTGCGGAGGGCATTGGTTCACCACCATTTCACATCTTCGCATCCCATCTTCAATTTCTCCATATGTTCCAACATTTCATATTTAAATATTGCATTTCCAACATTCCTTATCAAGCATTCTATATCACAATATTCTATTGCCTTAAAATCCAGATTTCAACATTTCACAATCCAAGATCCCATATTCCAAAAAGGTATAATGTCACAAATTTCCTTTTGCAACATTTCAATGGTTGGGCTTCAAATTTGCTAGCTCCCGCAAAGGGCCGTCTTCAGGGGGCAAAGTTCTCTGCGGGAGCTAGAGCGGGAGCTAGCAAATTGAAATGTTGCAATAGGAAATGTGCAACATTGTATGACTTTGGAATATGGGATCTTGGATTGTGGAATGTTGAAATCTGGATAACAAATTACAAAAAACTACAAAATTACAAATTACAATATTTATACAAGTCTACTATTAAAAGAAAGAATTTTATTCCACCCTAAAAATCCATTTCACTCACAACATTCGACTTCGAAAAATGAAAGTTCCAGAGAGAATATTCGTGAGAAATATACAATGTTGGCGTCAAAGAAAAGGGAATCTGTTCAAAAGATACAGAGAAGAAATTGAAAATACTAGTTTTGTATAGACAGTCATAGATCACAAGGCTGCAAAACCAATCTACCAAGGTCTTGATTTTAGACCGTAAGAATAAGATACGAAGAATTAACAGAATAGTTACGTTTTTCAAAATTGTCCATGTTTTCTAATGATTTGTTTTACAGCATGTTACGACGAAAGAGGCGCCAAAACAACGAGGCCCAATTTTGATTGAGAATCAGAAGAAAATCGGCATTTGTTGTCACCGTACTAAAAAAATCCAGTTTCGAGTGTTTACACGAGACCAAATGCAACTGGTTCCCAAACGAGTACGCTTTCCCAGGGGAACTCAAATGAGTACGGATAGGTGATCTCATTTTCGAACGAGTACGGTTAGACAGGTCTCGTGTAAACAGGTCTCGTGTAAACAGGTCTCGTGTAAACGGGGCCTAATAAAAAATGTTTTAAGAAACTTTCAGTATCAAATTGTAAAAAATTAAGAAACTTTCAGTACTAAATGCTGTCTTGGTTTCTTCTTTCAAAAAATATGTGTCAATGAACAAATATATATATATATATAAATAACAGTGCATAAGTTATTTTGTTTAAAAATGTTTTCCAGTTTTAGTACATTTTAAGTATATTTCCAAAGGCATCCGCTTCTTCACTTGTGTGCTCAATCTCAGGCGCTGTCTCAGCCCAATGTAACAGCCATTCTTCAGATAAAAATTCGTCAGTAGGAACATCTTCAATGTTTTGAACTTGAAATGAGTTCATATTGTTTTGATTTCCCTTAGATGAGTTATCTTTGCAAGGATGCTCCACAATGTCCTTTGGTACTGGCGTGGCAAAATATCCACTCGACAACGGCACATTATCGTTTTGCTGCATCGCGTTTTGGGTGAAATAAAAAGCTTCCGAATAATCACTGCTGTCTTGACAATCGCTTGCGTAATTTTCGCCATCTGAACTCCTTCTTGGCATTAGCCTAGGTCTTGTTGAACGTTCGCACGCTTCTGTCCACAATATCAAATCATTTTCCATGTCTTCTCCCAGTAATACTTTTTTGGTTTTGCTCGAAAAGATGAAGTGGTAAGTAAAATCTTTGGAACCCTGAAAGAAAGGACAGTCAGTCTTTAAATATTCTAACTCCTTCGCATTGGCCAAATTTAAACCACCCAGGGAAGGACAATATGGCTCGTTGAGAAACAACGTAGATCGACATATTTTCAAAAAGGCCAATGCGGATTTTCACAGGAATTTAACTTGAATCTTGATAAAATTATTGAATCATATCTCTAACTCTAAGTTCGTACGTTCCTTTGAATATAATTTGCAACTTTTAGCCTCACGGATTCCAAGGTACAACCCTACAAAGGTAGACGTGCATACGTGCTATTTTTCTTACGTGCCCTCGCTTCCTAAGTATGTACGTGCCCTCGTGCCCTCGTGCCCGGTGCCTTTTTTTCTTACATGCCCACCACATGCCTTTTTCCTAACTTGTATGGACAGTCATAGATCACAAGGCTGCAAAACCAATCTACCAAGGTCTTTAAACCACCCAGGGAAGGAGAATATGGCTCGTTGAGAAACAACGTAGATCGACATATTTTCAAAAAGGCCAATGCGGATTTATAAAGAAAATATTGACTGCGGAGTAGTATTTAATTTGCGGAGTAGTACTTAATTTGTTCGATAAAACGTTTTTTACATTAAATAAAATATTTATTTTCCCTCCACAGATCGCTTTTTATTTGGAAAGGGGGGGGGGGGGAGGAAGTGCTGGAGGAGGTGGATATTTCGACCATGATGCATTGAAAAATACCTAGCTTGTGCCAGCCTTTTCGGGAATGCTTCGCATGATAAATTTAGCACTCGTATACAATCTTACATACATTCTATAAGAATGTGCTTTATAAGAAAGTCAGTACTGGGAAAGAAAAAAGTTCCAGTACTGCCCAAAGTATAGCAAAGAAAGATGAAACATTTTGAAACTCGTAATATTGGCTTCACAAATTAAACAGTTTAAATATAGACAGTGCAAGCAATACATATATGGATTTCTTCTATATACCCAAATTTTTGATTATTTTGTTAAGTTTCTTCAAGGTTTTTTAGAAATAAGTAATATTTTCCAATACATTTTCAGAAATATGTACTATTTACCAATTTATTTTAAAATGTTTTAGGAAACTTTTCTAATATACAATTAGTAGATCGGAATAATATAAAAGCAAATAGAAATGGATTAAACTATTTTAGTAATGTAAATTAATATTAATGTAAATATTAACTACGTACCGAAAACTTATAACAATGTAGCTATATAAGGAAGAGCACGTAAGAAAAGAAAAAGCACGTGGGCACGAGGGCACGAACCTACTGAAGGCACGAGGGCACGTAATTTAAGATTGCTAAAACTGTTGTTTCATTATAATTATTCAAATGTTTTGCTCATTAATTACATTAAAATAGATTTGTAGTTTCTTTTTTAAATTGTTTCCACTTGGCAAAGTTTCTAATATTGAGGAAGAGGGTTGAGTAACTATATGTACGTACGCAAAGACGGATGTTGTTGAAAAAATGTACAATATGAGGGTAGGAGCAGTAAAAAACAATGATAGTGCATACGTACTTTATGGATGCCTTAAATATGAGGACTTAGATCGTTTCCTTTAAAGAATTATCCATGAAATGGAGAGTGAATTTTGTGATTTGCTTTACGAATAATGATATTTATTTGTGTTCTGAAAATCTTACGAATTCTAAGGATCTTTGCAGCATGGATATCCAGGCCAATACAGAAATGCATACCATAAATGTTTATTATGCATCGTTGCATTGGGGCTCTAAATTTTTCTGAAAGCCAATTTGTTTTGTTCAAAAATACTCGTATTCACACACTACATATGTTCTCCTTTATTTCTATTTGGAACCATCAAAAGGTATTTGCAGGTTAGCTTGCACTACGTCCACGCAGAAACGCCTTGCATATCATTTCACTATGCATTTTTGTCCTACATTTTCCGAAGGCAAAAAAATATTTATCAAAAATGCTCACATACACAAACTAAAAGTCCTCTACTATTTCTAAATGGAACCATCAAAACAAATCCAATGTGTTACCATGTATATGGTCAATGCAGAAATGCATAGTTCATCTTTGCATCATGGCTGCTCTAAATTGTTCCAGAAGCAAATAATTTAGTAATTTTTAAGGGGCATATCTGTTCCAACCCTTACAGAAACACATTTTATACCGGCGACCCGGAATTTCCGGATTTCCTTATCTATCCAAGACAGTTTTCATTCGGTGTTTACATCAAAGTGGCTGTTCGAACAACTTTTGGCGTGCTTTTTATTTTAACGTAGAATCTCAAATTCCTGCATGCTACGAGGTGTTCATATTTTCTTTGTTTATTTTCATGTTTACAAAAATTATCAATCTATTTTACACACCTTTTCTATGATTTCTTTTCCATAGTAATATCGAATAGCTCTTGCCAGTTTTCTGTATGTCATGTCATCATTCGATTTTACAAGCCCCCAAAATTGGGCAAGTGCGTCAGGTCTTATTACTTGAAACTGGTACCGTGAATGGTTGGTCCAAACCAACATAGGATGCTGCAATGGATTTTCAAGTACGTAATGCAGGAATTTCCAAAGAGGGATGCGCTTTTCTCGAGTACCTGAAACAAATTCTTGTTTCTTTGAATTTCAAAACGTGTAACTTGGTAATAATTTAAAACTTTAGATCTTGGATAAATTGATCTTGGATAAATTGATCCAATTTCTCAAGTTCAAAAGCTTATGAATTAAATTATTGGTGATGAATTAAACACTATGAATCGATGGTTGCCCACCCACAGAAATATTCAGGAAATTTTACTTTTTGAAAACGATTCATAAAATTACGCTATCTTTTGAAAATTTTGTTGACTTTTTTTTTGCCCAAATGCAACGAAAATTCTGTCTGACGATTTTACTTCAGAACGAACGTCAGCAATTTTTTCAGATCTTCTTGGCTGGAGCACTCGTGGCTCGAAGAATCAATAGTTTAGAATTCAGTGAAATCTCCACAGAAGGACATCTTTGGGAAGTCCGACCGTTGAATGGAGGTTTAATCAAATTTTATTTTATGTATGACAACTCCAAGCTTTTAAATTTCAAACATGGACAATTTTCGACGAAATGTGAACAAAATTGGTAACGCTGAAGATAAAGAAGATTATGATTTTTTAAAGAAGATTATGATTGGGTCGATTTTCAGATTCATCTAAATTCAAGGAGAAAAATTTAATGGGTTCACGTTTTACTACAGTTAACCCAGGGTCTGGAACACAGGCTATGTTACAGTATGCATGAAACAATAAAATTTGTCTACAATTGCGTCTTTGATATTCCATTCTGAAGGAGATCTTAAAATCATGCGTAGACTCTATTCGTCAATTTGCTTTTCGAAAGGTGAGTTAGGGCGTGGCAGGCATTTATAGTCAAATTGAAAACAGGACGACAGTCAGCTGCAAAAAAACAACCAGCACAGGTAGGTAGGTAGGTAGGTAGGTGAGTTAGGGCGTGCTCCAAAAAAATTTTGCCGGCGCCTGTGATTCCTTATGGCCAAATTCATGAAAAAATTTTCGAAGAAAATTTCTCATAATGTTGCTTTCAAGGTAAATTTTAGCTCTTGGAACTGGGTAGGTAGCTCTCTGAAAACTGAGCGATAGACCCCCCCCCCATCAAAAAGTCATGTGCAATGGCCATCACACGTGTTTAACTATGGCTAGTTTAACCTGAAGCAAACCCAGTTTTGTTTACACTCCAAATTTCCAAAAATGTAGAGTAAATGCGAAACAGGGGAGAACCCGGTTAAAGAACTGGAGACATGTGCATTTTGCTAGATAAACGACGCAAAAACAATAAATTGTTTTACAATAAACTTTCAGGCACACGGAAAGTTCTAGAGCTAAGCTTATGATCAAAATCAGCCGAAGTCATCAACTTTTTTCTTAGTGGTAAGGTTTCTGGTGTAACGAACGTGTTTTTGTCGGTACATGTTGTTAAGAAATTAGTTTAGATTCAGTATCCGTTTCGTGTTGTGCTCTGTCCTGTTCGCACCGTAGTGTCAGCAACGTCGTTTACGTTGATGTGTCTTTACGTATATGTGTGACCGACATTGTCCTGCTGTGTTTAGATTATCATATGTGTATGATTTCATGGTTGAGGAAAGAGTTCGTTTTCGTTATAGCCTTTGATTGGTAATTAAAAGCAAGACGTTATAAGACTATTCTATCGTATATTCCTACAAAAGGCCTAGGCTTTTAGCGTGGGCTTGGCAAAGCAGTTTTAATGGCTTATAGTATTAGCCTTTCACCGTTAAGTAAGAACCCAGAACAAGTTACAACTACCTTTAAGGTCCACCACAAAGCATAAAATGTTCATCAAAGAAATAAAAGATAAAATCATTTCCTCATACTTTTATCCTTATCAAAAAAATAGTTAAGACTTACTAATCTCGCAAATTCCAATAATGATATTATACATTTTACCATAAATCTATCAATAAATCTCAGTATATCCCGTAATTAGAAATTTTACTTTTGTATCTTTGAATTATACTTGACAACCAATATAGATAAGCTTTGCTTCCTTGGGCCGTGTAGAATACGTATTTTAAATTCATGTATTAATAGATGTTTATATTCTAGAAAGAAAATTTCATTTTATTTTATTAGAAATAATGGAAATGACAACAAAAAACGTCGCTGACATGTAGAAACATTTCTCCAAACTAACCTTCCAGGTGAAATTTGTCCTGATGTTGGTGAAGAACTGTGTTGAAATCCAGTTGAAATTTGTGGCATCGCAGTTCCCGTTAAACTACTGAATCTATCGGCAACTGATGATGAACTAGGTGTTGAAAAACTCCGCGAAAACTATGAAATGAAAATAATTTTATGACGTTTATTTTTCAAAAGAAAACTTAATTTCCTCAAATAATAATGTGCTTTTAAGGGAAGGCAAGAAAAGGCAGATTCTGTAACAATAGCATTGCAGTTGCTTTTGATTGAAACGCAATTTCAAAGCGAATAGCGACCGAAGACAAAAAATTTCCTCAAGCTGAAAATTAATACAAACAAAGCCGCAAAAGTTACCCCAAAACTTGTATAGCTTTACTTTATCGATGCGCACGCGAGCAAAGGCTATCAAGAAAAATCACGAGTGTCAATCGAAAGAGGAATGATATATTTAAATATCTGCCACCGCGATTATATTTATCTAATTCAGAACGTGCGTGAAGGTAAAATAATCACACCAAAAATCACCTAGAAGAACATCGACTACTCTGTAAACTCTGCAAAAAAAAAAGTACTCCTAATTTCATTAAAGGTTGGAACATTTTATGAAGCATTTTCTAGAAATCATAGCTTGCAAAAAAAAACTTTACTGTGAGAACGGAGATAAAAATAATATGTCCATGAGTACAGGCGTTGCCAAAGTGCGCGAGCGCCGCTCGCAGGCATTTTTTATGACCAGGGAAAATATGCAGGCATATTTAAAGAAGGGATCTTTTCAAAACTTTTTAACAATCAATTGGTAGAAATTTGGAAACAACTATCATGATTTTACCTTTGTTTAAAATTAATGAAAATGTTGTCTGAACAACTTTTGGTACGGTCTGTATAGGTAGTTTCATAACATTTCCATTAAAATCAACGATTTCTTTTGTATGATTTTTGGTTAGGTCTGTAAAATGTTGTGCTTGCAGGCACAAAAACGTTTGGTGCGGTCTGTATAGGTCAGGTGTGGAAAATATTTTTACTTTCTGGGACCGCTGAAAATTTACCAAAAACTTTCTGCGAGAGCTAGCAGTAAAAATAATGTATAATTTATAATTACCCACGAGATCTGAGAGATAATTGCTATTATTGCAAAACACAAA
>JAYJMH010042275.1:0-14884 GCA_036873815.1 Phacellophora camtschatica | reverse complement strand
ACAAAACAAAACAAAACAAAACAAAACAAAACAAAACAAAACAAAACAAAACAAAACAAAACAAAACAAAACAAAAAACAAAAACGGAAACTTCACCTTGCACAAACTTCAACATTGATTTGATTTGGAACCTGATCTTTTTGCTGTTTCAGTCTATTTTTTTCCTTTTGTCGTTCCTTTTTGCATCGCTTCCTCCTCTGTTTCTTGGTCTCTTTTCTCTTTCTTTTACACCTTCTCTTCTTCCCTTTCTTCTTTTTCTTAAGAACAGGGCCTAAGACTGGACCATCGTTAATTTGATTTATGACGTTTTCCCTCGTCTTGACTTGAATTTCAAATCCACATTGCTCGTCATCCGTTGATGGCTCGTTGTACGATGTCACAATCTAGAAATTGAAAATATTACAGCTTTTTCATTGACCCCATATAGTATTACTGATCAGCATATCTATCACATTTTGACTACTGATGAAGGGTTTTTGCCCGAAACGTTTAGCTTTATTAAGCTCCAGGCTTTATTTACTTTTATAATTAAGAATTTATTTATATCTATCACGTAGTTTGATTTACGAAAGTACAAAATAGTTTAAATTTGCATAAATAGTAATATATATATAGCACTACAGGCTGCTGATAGGAAAGCGGAATGGATTAGAAACAAGAGCGATCGGGGAACCAGAGCGATCGGGGAACCTTTGAGCACCTCAGCATCTGGCTTAGGGCCAGCAACTGTGAATAAAATTCGGTAAATTAACATTTTGAATCGTAAGTTCAAAGTGTCCGATCAAAAACCTTAATGTTATTTAAAGTACATGCATTTTTTCCTGAAAAACCAGTTTACGATAAATTGGTGATGGGATTGCTAAAAAGTTAAGAAACGTTGAGGACTCAATCAAAAAAGGATTTTTGTCATCGTAACAGAAACAAGAGGGAATTTTGCAAAACAAATGATTGCGGTTTCGAACAAGACAACACAATTAGCAATTTGAAGAATAAATTTCACACCTTTGAGTGCACTTAACTAAATCAAAATAAACAAAGACTTTATGATTTCGTTTATATTCTTGGCTGCATTGAAGGTGTGAAATCGATTCTTCAAATTGCTAATTGTGTTGTCTTGTTCGAAACCGCAATCATTTGTTTTCGGAATATGCAAATTGCATTGTCATTTTCCGAATTTAAGGTTTTGTTTTACAAAATTCTGTCTTGTTCGCAACAGGGGAATTTTTTTTTTGTTCGTAAGAAATTAAGGTAAATTTTCTTCCCTTTGACGAAGAGCTAATTTCCATAGCATGTAATTATGAAAGGAACGTATCTTTCTTTCTGCTAAATAAGAAAAATAAAACTTAGACTTTTTCTGCTACTCTAATCGAGAAGTTTAAAAGAATTTTATGATAATTAACAAATTTGTAACCCTAAATAGCATAAAATAGCTAAATAGCATAAAACGTGATAGTTCTAGGAGGTAAATAAAGGCAAAAATTTACATCAATTTAAAATATTTCAGCATTAGTTTATTAGTTGAATTTAGTTGATTTGTAAATGCTACCCCCTTGCAAAATGAAAGTAGTAGATGGGATTTTCCTGTTAATTAGAAATAAATCGGCGCGTGAAAGTACTGAAGCGTTTCTTACATTTTTTTAATTTATTTGCAGTGCTAGTATAAACCCTTTATTCTTGAAAAGGATAATGAAAAGAACATTCCTAAACGACATAAAAGGAATAGATTAATTAAATTAGTTTGTATATGATACCTCCTGCTAAATGAAATTTAGGTAGGATTTGCTTGTTAATTTTTTTAAATCCGGGGGTGAAAACGTTGTTTAAGACTGGGCAGCTTTTGCCACTGGTATTGACATTCCAGAGTGATGTCCCTGGAATTGATCATCGCCTTAAATAGATCACCTGTATGTTTACCATTAATTCACTTTCGTAACGCTTTTGAAACAAGTAAACTCATAAAGCGTGCATCTAGATTAAAGTTACATCATGCAACTGCCACAAATTCAAAAAGATTATCGTAAATAATCGAGTGATTTGTTCTGGGCGATGGTCAATTCAGGGCGACACCACTCCAGTCATCCGCAAATAATTAATTTATGAGTAAAATTGAAATAAATAACCTGTAGCTGTGCAGTTCCTTTTCCTTTTGTGTCGATGGTCACATGTCCATTCAGAGCTTCACTTATCTATATTCGATATAAAGTATCATTATTAACCAGTTTAAATAATTCTGAAATATTTGATAATGCAAATAAATATATTACGTCCTAGAAAGAGGGATAAACAATCAGGGTAAATATGGCAGGGAAAATAAAGAGAGGGACATCTAATGTTTTGCCTTTCATGATAATAATGTCAACGAAATCTCACAGATTCCACCAGAACAGCAACATTCAAGAAGAACTCCCACAACTGCAATATTTTTAGCAATCGTGCCTTCCTAAACTTCCTTGAAATGTTTTTGTAATTCTGCAAAACCTAAGCTGGCAAAATATAATTATAAAAAAAAACCAAACAGAGGCAAATTTTGTAACAACAGTGAGTTCGATACGCCAATTTCATTTGGTCAACCGTTTGTTTCGATTTTCCAGTTGAGAGAATTCGCTTTGCCACTGATAGCTAATCGCGTTGAAATTAGCATGTCGATTTCACTATTGTTATAAAATTTACCTCTGTTGCTTGGCAGTCAAACAGTGGTGAACGTAAAGTACCAAATTTCATTTGAAATATCTTTTTTATTTTTTCAACGATGTCTTTAGGACTTAAATAATAAATTTCAATTGTGATACGAGGGTTTTTTTGAGGCCCAAGTTCAATTTTACGTTTAAGTTGGTTTAATACTAGCCTGCGTGCAGCCGCTACCAGTAGAGGCTGCACGCACGCTAGTTTAATGCCACATACATCGTTTATGTCAAATATGCCAAATATGTCACATGAAATCCAAGTGTTTCTTTACAATCCCGGCCTTTTTAAGATCCTGCTATTTTTAGGGCCATCCTCGCACGGAAATTAATCTAGTTATATGCAATTTAATAATCATTTAGAACTTTTTTGAATTTTTGACTTGATTTTACATTACAATACTTATCTATTGTTTTGTCAACTTTAGAAAAATTATTATTTACATATTGTATAGGTTGAACCAAAAGAAACTTCCACTGTTTGCTTGGATATTCTGCAAACTCTGTTTGTTGTTAGGCAAACAAAATAACGCAGAAAGATGTCAGAAAGATTAACGTAGATTTAGAGACATGACTCAGCCATCTGCAACGATTCTAAGGAACCCAAATCGAATAGTCGACCTAGGCTTTCCATAAATGTTTTCATTTCACATCAAAATCTAAAGAAACACATCGATATTTTATATTCGTTCATCTTCGATATTTGGGTACATTAGAAGTATTGCAGAAGGTCCAGTGAATTCTCAAAATCTTAGTTAATTTTGCGAGATTTTTCTGCTTTATTTTTATGAGAAAAAACAGAATTTGCAGGATATGATAGTCCAGCAAACGCCAGAACATTCTTTTGTGCATCGACAGTAAAAGATCCTTAAGGAAGTCCGCTCAGCCGATAAAAATAAACAAACCTCCGGTTTCGAATTTTTATTAATCATAATGCAGTTGCATCATTTATTTAACGAAATAAAACAGTTCCACTAGTTCGCAATTTCGTCAAAATGTATGGAAATATAGTTGTAATGTGTCTCTGGGAAATTAAAAATTTAATTCAGTTGTTAGTTATTATGCAGATCATTTAAGTATCTATCCTTCCTGCGAGGAAATGAATTATAAGATTCTAATCATTTGAGCTGTTATTAAATTGTTTTCTGAAAGTTATCAGAAGTTAATGTATTTAATTTTCTTGACTTGGGTTAATTTATATCTATCTGGATACATCGAGAGTTAGTAGCTAGCACGAAATAGTTAACTTCGTCTCCAGAAATACCTCTAGTACCGCCCTCTGAAATGTTGCGGAATTATGCTACTTAGGAATCGCTCATTAAATGTGGCGAAGGGCGGTGGAGGAGAAAATGGGGGTCTTGGAATTGCTAGAAGCAGGTAAAGGAGATAAAGGGGGTCAAATATTCTTAGCTTCAAAAAGGAGAGTAACTAAGTACGGGGTCTTTAAATTGTTTGGCAGAAATTAGGGAGATTTTTGAAAATTTGTTATGTCAAACCAATTTCTCCTCCACCCTCTCACCACATTTAATAACTGGTCAATTATGCTACATAATGTTAATAACAAAATAAAAATTATCATTTATTTATTTAATGTTGGCTGTTTAAGTACAATAAGTACAAGCTAATTAAGGCAAAAACAAAACAGGATTTTTGACATTGAAATCCGACACTGTTTCGTTATTCGGGAACAATGCTATTCTGTCATTCAAGTTCCGAATAAAAGGTTAATAGTAAGCAAAAAGGATGCGAAAAGGCCAGCGACAAAAGCGCAATGAGCGCAACGGTGCAATCACGCTCCGTTCCATTGCGCCTTCGGTGCAAACCACGCTCGCTCAGCAACATAGTCTCCGCAGATGAAAGTGGAAAAACGCGAGAATCCTTACATCTTTTATCTGACGCACCAATGCGTTCTGAGGTGTCACTTTGAACGTTTCTCGGAAATTCTTATCAATGGATGACGTCACAGTGATCAACAAATTGAGCTCTGAACCAGCAGTCTTGGAGCTGTATTCGGAAAGTGCTTGCAACGCAATGACCGTGTCCTAAAAAGTGAAATAACAAACAATGCATAATTTAATAACAATTTCACTGATTAATCCATCTTTTCTCAAAAGGTTTGCTATTATGAATTTTTTTAATGGATATTGACATTTTTGCCTCAAAATATCAAATAAAACTGAAGACATTAATATTTGAAGTTTTGTAGCACGATTATGGTTTTGCTTACTCAACACTCGCGATTATGTTTTTGCTTACACGACACTCGTAAATATGTTTTTGCTTACCCAAAACTCACGATTATGTTTTTGCTTATGCAACACTCATAATTATGTTTTTGCTTACCCAACACTCACGATTATGTTTTTGCTTACCCAACACTCATAATTACGTTTTCGCTTACTCAACACTCATAATTATATTTTTGAAAACAGGAGACGTACCTGGGTTGAATAGAAAGATCCTTTTCCATTTCTTTGTTCTGTAAGCCATACAACAAGTGGTCCTGCGATGTCTATTTCGTTCATTTTGATAATTGTTAATAGTGTGTATGCAGTTGATTCAACTTTCAAAGCAGGACCCCCATCCTTAATGTACGCCAAATCTTGGCCTGAAATAATGAATGTAGAACTGAATTAGATAAATCACATAATATTTCCATTACCTAATTGATGGTTTACCTGATAATTAATGATTAGTAGAATTAATAATTTATAACTAATTTTTATTATATAGATGTATTATGTATCCTTACTTTTTACTGTTATATTGTTATCAGTGAGGTTTGGGCCCCGTTTGCACAGGATAGGACGAATATTCGTGCGCGATGAAAATTCGTTTAGTTAGGTTTCCCGTTTACACGAGACCTAGCTAACCGTACTAATATTCGTTCACTCAAGTGAACAAATATTCGTTCACTAGGAAGGTGAACAAGTTAAAAAAATTTGTCGGGACGAATGCTAGTACGGCACGAATTGTAGTTCACCTTCCTATTGAACGTATAATCGTTCACCTACCGGGTGTTCCAATAAAAAGGCTACACGTTTGACAAGCTGCTTGTGGAGGAGCTTATTTTGATATTATTGTTTTGGCCCGAGTATCGTGTGACTATTACAAATAATGTTCTGAATTCATTTTGTGAACTTTTAATTGAATTTTTATACTATAAACATAAGTATGTCACGTTTTGAATCAACCACCACAAACAAAAGTAGATTTACTAGAATTAAAATATTCAACGTAATTTGTTTGTAGTCAAAATTTTTAATAAGATACCCTCCTTCGCCAAGTCAGAAATGAATATTTTCTTATTTCCTCAGTGCCATTGCCTTCAACCAGCAATTAAATTTTAATTTAACGTTATGTGTTTCCATCACTGGTAGAAGTCACAAAATCGGCCAAGAAAATATGTAGTCAAAAAGGCGATAAGGTAAATGTGATTGATGTTTCGCAAAAAACTCCACTAAAAAGCTCTTTAAAGAAATAATGTGCAAAATTTTCTTTCAAATTACTGAAAAACTAACCGGCTTTGGTCTCCTCCTTCAACATTGATTTAAGTTTATTATAAGCTTTCAATTTTTTGGGACTATCGACAAGTGCCAAAGCATAGGAAACAAGTGACATGAGATATCCATCTTTTACGGCTAGGATTTGGTCCTCCAAATATCGACTGGCCTTTGACAGAACAACTGATCCCTGAAAAACATTTAAAAATGATTTAAATTTAAATCATTTTTCTAAATGATAACAAAAATGAGTAGAGTCAATTCCGCAGAAGATGGCGGCAGGAAATTATTTCCACCCTGTTTTATAAAAATGCAAGATCATCCTTACTAGATCATCTTATCAACAAAATCGTCGAAATCGTCGAAGTTGTCGAAGTTGTCGAAGTTGTCGAGTATCGTAGATCATCCTATCAACGAAGTCGTCAAAGTTGTCATCGAAGTTGTCGAAGTTGTAGAAATTGTCGAGTATCGTAGATCATCCTATCAAGGAAGTTATCAAAGTTGTCGAAGTTGTTGAGGTTGTAGAAGTTGTCGAGTATCGTAGATCATCCTTTCAAAGAAGTCATCAAAGTTGTCGAAATTTTCAAAGTTTTCAAAGTTGTCGAATATCGTAGATCATCCTATCAACGAAGTCGTCAAATCTGTCGAAGTTGTTGAAGTTGTAGAAGTTGTCGAGTATCGTAGATCATTCTATCAACGAAGTCGTTAAAGTTTTCGAAGTTGTCGAAGCTGTCGAAGTTGTAGAAGTTGTCGAAGTTGTAGAAGTTGTCGAAGTTGTCGAGTATCGTAGATCATCCTATCAAGGAAGTCGTCAAAGTTGTCGAAATTGTCGAAGTTGTAGAAGTTGTCGAGTATCGAAGTTGAATAACCAAGATATGTTTCAGTATAATGGCATGTAATCATCCTGGAGATCGAATTAACTTTTAACCGCAAATCAATCATATGCTTGCAATTAGATGGCGTCATTTGTTTAAAATACAATAGATATTCACGCCATTGGATCTAAGAACGATTGATTTTTACACTTCGGATTCCCGAATCATCCTATCTTGCCAAAAAGTTCGTTCGATCACTAAATGTTACGATTACCCGAAGTTTGAACTGATTTTTTTAAATATCATATTCAAAAGCTAAATCTAAGAAGAAAAATCTACTTATTCCGTACCTTTCATGATGGGAAAGGACTTTTTGGGCTATCTTGTCCCCATTATGAAAGGTGCAAATATTTCATCTGTTATAAACGTGATATTAAAATAAATAAAAATTGAAAAGGAGCTAAGTAAAGGATTGTGGTTTTCATACTTTTAACTGAAACATTTTGCTCCTCATTGAGATGATCATTAAGCTAGAAAGCAAACCCAAAGCTCAAAAAACAAGAAAGAATTACGTAAAACTATAGACTCAGTTCTGAATATGACAAAGCAATTTGTTAGTCAATTTGTTGGTCTATTATTCAAAGGATAATAGACCTCACACTTTCAACGCAACCAAGCTGGCAAAAATAGCTTCCTCTGTTCATTTTCATATGATTGAGTGCACTCAGAAGTGTTAAACATTTTTGTTTCACAAAAACCCCCCTTGTATGCCCAGCAAGCCATTAGGCCAAGCAAAAGAAAATTTCATTTTCTATATCTATTTCTTTTTTAATTACCCACAGTTTGTGTAGCTCAACACACACAAAATAGATTCTGAGAGACATATTTGTTTCACTATTGATTTATCGCACTTAGTACACGTCGATTAATTAATGAATTTAACAAAAACATGAAGAATATCGAAAGAGAACAAAAATGTAACTAAACGTTGGAGAAACCAGTTTCAAGATAAGCCAAACAACATAAGAACAAGCAAATAATTTTCAATTAGTTTCTTTGATGGTTTGGTGGCTCTTGTTGCTTTTTTCATTGGCTTCTGCTTTTGATTTTGAGAGGGATGGAGACATCCAATAAAAATTTTGGCGATTTAAATTATAAAGGATTACTAGACGTCTATTTTTCTTTCTTTTATTTCCAATTTTAGAGAAATATGTATTTTCTCTTTTATTGCACACCTTTAGAAGGGACCGTCATGGAATTAAGGTCATTTCGATCTTTTTGATGTTATCCCTGCCACTCTAGTTAGGGGTATTGTGATATTTTTAAAAATTGTGCATATATATTTATTAACTGCTTTTTTATTTCCTTTGTATTTTGAATTTGAAACTGTGTAAATATTTTAGTTGTGTAGCATAATAGTATAATATTTAAAAACTTGTAAACTTAGTAGTGAAATGATACCTACCTACCTACCTACCTAAACTAATCTAATAAAATTAAAAAAACTTAACAAAAAAAAAATAAATTTCGCACGGAGTGAAAATTAGGCACGGACGGGGAGGAGAAACGAACGGTTTTTTTACTTAACCTTATGGTTCAATATTTTAAACTTGTAGCATATCCTATAACAACCACAACAACAACAGCAACAACAACAACCTGATATTTAAATATTAAAGTATGCATAAAACTTCTGAAATCATCATCAACATATGAAAAGTTATTGGAAAGATGAGGGTTGTTACAAGAGGTTAATTTTGCGTTATTTTTATCCAGAAGCCATTTTGGATGCAATCTTCATTAGTGTTTCAAATTTGTGTATTGAAGGATATCGATGAAAATATAATAAAAACAACATCATCTTGTATGAAAAGAAACAAATACTTACAGAATTTGCACATTGTGAGTGACATTCCACCAAGGAAATGATCACAAATGCTGTTAAGGAGGATTTACTTGAAACGCCACCCTGTCGAGAATAGGAAAAGAAGCGCCATTAACAGTTTTCCATGCTCCTACGGAGCGGCCTCGCGAGAGAGAGAGAGAGCGCAACTGTTTCACAAGATAGGACACAGTAAATAGCACGTTGTACGAACAACATTAATCGTGTTTTAAAATGCATTAACTTTGGGTCTTGATCTACTAATTATGCCACAAAATGTATCTATTTCAAGTTTCTTGGATCCATTGTTTCAAAACTGAGAAATAAATGTAGAACAATTACAATTTGACTCATTTTTCTACAGTCTATTGTACAAATGAAAATAAGTTAAGCAAAAAAGTAGATATGCACGAGAGTCAATATGAATAGAATTTATGCAAAAACAACCAATGGACTCGTTTTAGAAGCCTCTTTTTGTAAAGAAGATGTTTTTATAATGTTCTGTCACAGTAAAAACCCGCATGAAAGAAATTCACGCTTTTAAGAATCTGCAGGCTAAAATGTCTGCTTTCGTTGAATAACAAATTTATGACTTAAGTGCTGAAGACATTGTTGAGATAACAAGCAAATTTATTAAAATCGAGTTAACAGCATTGAAATGTTGAACTGCATAATGTAAGTTCTTGCATGGGGCGAGTTTTTACTTTTGCCTTGATAAGCATTTAACAATTTTTCGCAAAATATTTATTTTCCCCCACCCAAAGAACCCAGTTTTAAATTTCATCCTTCCTGGCTAGAATGACTGACAACCCTAACCATAGGTCAGGTCTAATTGAGGGTATTTTTAGGTTACTATTTATGTTAACCCTTATGCCCCGGGAAGGGCCATATGACCCATTGACAAATAACGTAAAACGTCATATTTTCAGGAGGTAAATGCTGGCAGAATTTTATATTAATTTAAGATATTTCAACGTAAGTTTATCTTAAAAGTTAAGTTAGTTTGCATGTGGTACCCCCCAGCAAATAAAACTGGCATAGGATTTGCTTGTTTAGCAAAAGTAAGTCCGGCTGTGAACGGGTTAAGACTCGTTTAAAGTGTGTTACGTCAAGGGTTTGGGTAAGAGCGTGTCAATTTAAACTAGGGTTTGGGTCGAAGTTTACATTCACTAATTCATATTTTGAAATGAATGTCCTTACTAAGAATGACGACATTTAACGAGTCAACTAGGGATCAAATAGTAAGACTAATATGAGAATACGTACGATCATTTCCCGATGACGAACCGCATAGCCTTCTGGGAATGATCCATCTGCAGCTTGAATCGATTCCAAAAATTTTGCCGAATCACAAATAATATCATTATCAATGTCGTCTTTAATGTACGCAGTTGCTTGACAAAACACCTTGTTTACAAACGATGTTAGCCTTTAAAAAAAAAAAGCAAACAATGCATGATGCAACAAAATTTAGAGCTCCAGTCCCTAAAATTTAAACCCAATTTCACCTTGAAAGTGGTCAAAAATAGCAGTACTGTTGGAAGCGGAAAGGGGGCTGGGAGGGCTGTAGCCCCCCAATAATTTTAAGAACAATAGTTATTTAAAAAATTGATTAATACAACCATTGTTCTCTATTGTTCTGAGAACAATGAGCCCCCAATCTGAAACAGCTTCCGACGGCACTAAATACTATGCAAATCACTTGATTACAAAGCTTTAGCAAAGAGGCTCACATACGGAATTCATAGCAGTTTTTATTTTCTGTATGACTAGACTCATTGCACCCAAATAAAAAAATTTCTGCAATTTTGTAGGTTTTCGTATCTTTTCGTATCTTTTTGAAACTTTGTTATTTATTGAATGTAAATAGCCACAGGGTTAATATGTATTTACGCATGTCATTGGTGTAAACATTAAATATTGAAACGACGAAAAAACATTTTGAAATTTATTTAAGCATCCTTCGATATTTGCTTCCTGTTATTTTTGTATTATTTTCAAGTGTGACATCTAGCGTCTTCAGGCGCCCATGTGTTGAAAATGACAAACAGCTGATATGAGCTGTAAACTAAAATTTAAATAATCAACCCTTGATTGCAAAGTTATCGAAAAAGCAGTGGTGGCCCTATAGGGCATGGAGGTTACAGTCCCCTATTGGAGGCAGCCGGTCCTCCGTCTGATGTTAGTGAAGCCAGGAGCAAGGCATATTTCTTGCAAATGCCAGTTCTCTGGTCGGATGAGACAACCTAATTGTTGGATGAATTCTGGCTCCAAAAACCGAAAAGAATTATAATGCAACATGCTATTACCATGTGCTTGCAGGAGTCTTCTGTCCCCAAACACTGTATGAATTGTCATTTCTTCTCCATCTCAATTCATTGGTGTAGCCTGAAATTAATAAAATGTTTCTTAGTTAATCGATAATTATAAAAAAAATATAACGCTAAAAATAAACAAAAAATGTTCTATTCAAAGTGCTGTCAGCCGAAGGACTGGGAGGGTTCAGCCTCTTCCCCAAATGATTTGAAAAACATAGTTGCTTCTTTCAATTTTTAAATGAAATCTTTGTTCTCCATTATTTTGAAAACAATATCCTGAGTACTGGACTTTGCCCAGGGTATGAAAGCAATAAAAAATCAGTAAATCTGCAGTAGCCCCCAACGACACTTTTTAAAAACATGAACAACATATACAATTTGTGCTACTTTCAAAAACCTGTCACAAGCAAAGTACAGTAGATCCTCACTGTTATGAAACTTGGAAGTTTGGCTTTACCCTCATTGTTTAACAAATCATTCTGTTGTTTTCGTGTGGTTCTCCTAAAAATTTGAGCCTCAGTTTCTTGATAGCAGGGACCTACGTTAACATATTTTTTTGAAGAATGATGAACTTGAAATGAATCTACTGCAACTAAAGAAAACAAATACTGATGAACAAGAGGGCTTTTGTAAAATGAAATGACAATGCGATGTGCAATTTGAAAGAATAGATTTCACACTTTTGAGTGCTCTCAATCAAATCAAAACAAACAGAGACAGCAAAGGTTATGATTTCGTTCATTGTGATAAACATAGCTGTATTGAAGGTGTGAAATCAATTGTTTTCAGTGACAAATCGCATTGTCATATTAAGAACTGAATTTGATGTTAAAATCTCTTATCATACTGGTGTATCTTGAGGTGACTTTTGCATCCAAAAACATGGTCTCGAAATTGACAATACGCTTTGTGACCTGACTTTACACCTTTAGGTAAAACTTTTATTTCCAATCGAAATGAATAAAAAGAACAAAACTTTGTGATTTTGTTGCTTTGTGGTTTTGAATGCGCGAGACAAATCGCATTGTAATTTTGAGAGCTCAATTCTGTGTTTTACAAAATGAAAAACTTATGATCAAATTTATTTACATATAAAAAGTACACCGGTTGCAGGCGTGCCATATCAAAAGTACACCGGTTGCGGGCGTGCTATATCAAAAATACACCGGGCAAGGTTAAAATAAGCAATGTTTTTTTTAAAGAAATTATTACCTCGTCGCATGAAATCATATGCTTTTTTCTCAACTGCAGGAGAAACTCCATCCTTCATGCTGTACATATATCGCAACACATACACTATGGGTGCCATCCGAATCATCGTCTGCTCCCCACATCCTGTTGGCATTTGTATTAAATTGGTGAGACCACTCTCGATCATTTCTTCAACACCGGCAGTCATCAAGTTCCCTGAAATAATTTTTTTTACATATAAATCTACGGTGTCACCATCTAAGCTATGGTTGGGCCTGTTTTTATAGAAAAAAGTTTTTATGTCATTATGTTTTTATGCAAGTACTGTTGTGATAATTCTTACCATGGCATTACCAATTCTGTTCCAGCCAGGTATATTTTTCGGAGAAGAAATACTCCCAAGTACCTACCCAAAATAGAAATACCCTACAGGGGTTAAATAATCTTTGCTGCAACACTTGGGGAAAAGTATGACATTTCTGGTAAATTCTCGTTGGAAAGTGTTAACCCTTCACTAGAGTGACATTCGCAAATCAGAGAACGCAGGGAAAGAAGCACTTGTTTAACAAGTCCCTCCCTTCACCCCAGGAAGGGCCATATTTTACCCCGGGATTGACGAACAGCATAAGAAGTCATATTTTCAAGAGATAAATGCGGGTATAACTTTATATTAATTCAAAATATTTCAACGTAAGTTTTTATAATAAATGAAGTTGGTTTTCATGTGTTACCCCCTGCAAAATAAAAGTTGCATAGGATTTGTTAAGCAGAAATAAACCCAGGTGTTGAAGGGTTAAAAAGTTTTAATTTTTGATCGCAAGGAGATGCAATATTTGCAAAGAGTTGTTGCCAAGTAAGATTAAATGTAAACAAAAAAAGCTTGTTCTCTGCTGTTGTTTTCTTACCCGTGACGTAAACAAACGCCGACTGGGAATCTTTAACATAATTTGCTGGAAGCTTCAACTCCAAGGAATTTACTTGAGTGTTTCCATTTCTTTGCTCTGAAAAAAATTATTCCATCGCGTAACACAAATTTTCAATAACAATTTTTGAACAATACAACATGATAGAAGAACGCGCAGTTAAAAATGTGCTATCTCGAAATTCCATGGAGAACAAATACATTTTTTCACTCATTCAGTATATTTTAAAAACAGCGAGTCAATTCGCAGTATTATGATCAACCGAAGTCAACCAAGAGTCAACCAAAAATCAAATTAATATGCTCGAAATTTTTCGAATCCAGCCAACTAGGTACAGAAATCAAATTTTGATCTAGTTCCCTTAACCTTCTAAACTTGAAATGTTGCAAACTTTCATTTAAGGGAGAAAATAACATAAGTTTGACTCAATTAAATAAAAATTTAAAAAATACTCAAAATAAAAAACCTGTTCTTACCAATAACTCCCTTGGTTTTCTTTGTTTTATCTTTCATAAGGCCTAAAATGAAAATGATCAATTAAGTTCATATACGATCAAATCTTTACTCAGAATTCAAATTCATAGATAATGATCTTCACAGCGAAGGAAGACAAGAATGATTAAAATCAAATCTAACGTTCAAGTATACCATTTCAAGTGTCACAAAAAACAAGATTTATCTCCCAAAGCCAAATAATACATTCTCTATTCGTCACAGGTTTAAATATTGAAAACAAAAATTTTCATAATTTTTGAGCTATTTACAACATCCTCATTAAAAAGTCCATATATTAGATGTATTTTAAACGCCTGCAAAATCTAAATATTAAATACTAAATATTAAATACTAAATATCAAAGTTGATTCGACAATGTTTGAATTTCAAACAATGTTTGAATGGCTTCAATCGGTCAACTACTTGATTTCATATAATTTGCCAAAGAGAGAAACTCTTTTTGGGTCACCCTATACTAAAATTCAAGAAAGAATCTCCAAGAAGGTCAGTTTCACGAATTTGGCTTTGTTTAAGATTACATTCTTATTCTTACACTTCTCATAGTGTCATTTGTATATCATTTACACAAAATTTACCTTAGGCCAGATTCTTACACTGCTAATAGTATTCGGATCATAAACTTAAAAATAAACAAAAACAAACCTTGAGGATCGAGAAGAAAAGAAGTAGTTTTTTGCTTTGGCACTCCTTCGGGCTAAAAGGTCGATTGAAGACCGAATTAAAATATAGTTTATGTCATTACATTACGACAAAATATCCTATTGTAAATATACATATACAATATTTCTATGAAAAAATCTTAATTTCCAAGGTATTTTAAAATTATACTAAAAAACTTTCCGGGCGTTGCACAAGTGAAGATTACACTGAATTGGTTTTTCCACGTTTTTCAAATTGGAAGGAGCACTTCGTGTTTGATCCATCTGACTAACACAAGTCGTTTTGACGAAAAACGAATATTTTGGATGTAGGACTTTTAATGAAGTAAATGAAGTAAATGAAGTAAATGAAGTAAATGAAGTAAATGAAGTAAATGAAGTAAATGAAGTAAATGA
>JAYJMH010042264.1:0-14886 GCA_036873815.1 Phacellophora camtschatica | reverse complement strand
TTGCTGTATGCTTAATTTTTCAAGGATTTTCAGCCTGGGTATGCTTATAAAGTGTATGCTTATAAAAAAAGGTGTATGGATGTATTGTTCTAAATTTTAAATTGAAGTGGAGCATACGCTTTGCCGGGTGACCCCAAAAAATATTCACACGCTTAAAATGCACAAAAATTAGGTTTCCCCCCCCCCCCCAATCTTCTCTAAAACATCTTTAAAATTTATTTCAAGTGAAGTGTGTTTCAGGCCACGTTAGCCATAGTCACAAGAGAATGCTTTAACACTTCTCTTTTGACTATGCTTTAACGTGAAAAATTACCAAATATCAAAAAGAGATATCAAAAAAAATTTACCAAAATCCCAAAATGTCAGCCTTTCTCATAATGAAATTTAGGGGTTTTATGAGGGACCTGGTTTCGATGCATGTTATCATGTTGTTCTGAATAATCATGAAATCTATCTTTTGCTCATTCTCACCACTTGATAGGTGTTACAAGTTTTCAAATTATTTTGCAAAATAACAGTATGCTCCTATAAATCACAAACATGCTTTTTGGCCAGAATAACAAATTTATTGAAGAGTAGGTAGTTTCGATCTATAGTTACGTCATCACTTTTCACATGACTAAAATAGCAATGGCTTCTTGGTCTTTCCTATGGTTGCTGAAGATTACATTTTCAAGATTGGTTTACAAAATCGATTTTTGAGTTTTACAAATAAAATTAGTTCTAATAAAAGTTATAATAAAGTTGGTAATACTGTGATTAAATAGCTGTATAAAAATACGAGCTAATTTACACCAACTAATACGTATACATTATACATATAAAAGCGGTTATACACTATTATTAAACATCATTTTCTATAAAATCAAGACTGTCAAAGATAAACCAATATTTCTTACATAGGGTTTACAAAGGTCACAGGTGCAGTTAAATGATTTTATTTCTTTTATACGGTTTTTGGTGTTTAGTGAAGGAGAATTCTTCATGCGATCAGGGACGGAGTTCCAAATTTGTTTGTACCTGTATAACACAGTGTTGAATTGAATCCATATATTTTGTATTTTGGATCTCTTATTTTGAATAGGGATATCATTTATAAAAAATATTTCGTTCATAAACGTTGGATTAAGGTTTTTTAGTGTCTTATATATTTCAATTGCAAGATTTTTGTGATGTGTGGTGACACTTTTACTCCGAATGAGTAATCCTTCAAAGGTTGATTGGTAATTATTATATGCTTTCGCGTATCTTGGTGATGCGGTTATTGCTTTTCCTACTGCAAAACATCCAAACCAAAGGGGAATAGTTAGAAACTAAAAGGATAAAACTTTTCATGAGGAGTATTCGTTTGTTTTCATTCATATATGAAACGGAAAAAGAGTTTGACTGTGGTCTTCCAACAAAGTAACGCCAATAAGTGCCGTTTTGCATCGGTATGCGATTGTCATACAAATTTCTTGCAAATCTAGTTCTGAGAATGAAGCAAATTGCGTTTGAGACACAATGTCAGTTTACAATGTTGATGGAGTCTTTCAATTAGACTACGCAAAGTCGAATTCCACGTATAATTGCATATTACACCGCTCATTAAGTTAGGCCAGCGAAATAAGAGCCGACAACAAGTACTGTAATCCTTTCTCGGGCCTAAAATTCTTAAATCGGGACCGTAAATGCCTAAAATGGTTTTAAACCGCACATTCCATCATGCCTATTGTCCTCAAGATAATATAAAACACAAATTTAATAAGAAAACTGTTGTGTAATCTTTTAGCAACTTTAAATTGTTAGTTCCATTATATTTTATATACCTGTTCATAAATTTTTATTTTGATGGGTGGAATTTTTATATGATTTTGAAAGTTTTTCTTTCCAAAAAATATTTTAAAATATCAACTGGTAAAAATGTTTAGGGGTAGCAAGTATTCGCCTGCTATGGTTGGGGTGGGACTCCGGGAAGTCCGTCAGGTCCGCGTTTTCCACTAGAATTGTTTTTTAAATGAGTCGTTGTTGTTGCTTTCTTGCAGAAACGCTCAACTTGCATTTCCAGGCTTGTATTCTGTGCTCGTATCAACACAATAAAGTCAACTAGAAATTTGACAAAATATGGCACCACAAGATCCAAGAATTCGCCAAATAAAAATTAAAACAGGTGTAGTAAAAAGGTGAGCTTTTCATTGGTAAGTAATAAGCAAATTTTGATACTAGAGGAGCAAAGCAAAAATCTCTTTGCTTGCTTCATGATGCTTAATTGAGAAATCGATGATGTCATCAGACTGATTTTATATCAGTATGATGCTCCGCCGGGGCTTAAATTTGATGTGAAATTATTCAAAACAATCGAAAAGCAAACAATCTGCTTGGTCCTTCAGTGAAATGTTGGATTAAATGGATTGGATGGTGAAACACGAAACATTTCATATCAGTTGTAACAAATCCATGCTGCAGCAATAATAATATGTACAACAATGGAAAGTGTAACACTTGGCCAAGGTCTTGGTCGTTCATTCCTACCTCTTTTGTTTGTTTACAATACCCTTTTGAAATTTAGGAGTGCCAAAAAGACTTACATCGTTCATATGGCCCCATCATTCTGAAAAGTATGTAAGATCTTTGTCATGGAACAAAGTCCAAAACAATATAAGAACAAAGGTCAATTATTGTTTACAGACAATTGGCATGGCGTAAAAATTTGGTGGGGCATAACTTTCCACCTTGGTGGGGATGAACTTTCCACCTTGGCCTTGGTGGCAGCAAGCCCAAGGGGGCAGTACCACATGACCTTGGAATGGGCATGTCCTATACTTTTGGGTCTGGGATTTCTAATTCGATAATGTATTGGTCTGAATTTTTGACTTTGTAAAAATTTGAAATCATATCAGATGTTCCAGAAAAAGGCAGGAGCTTAATACCTTCAATAATACTGTTTCTGATTGCATTTAATAAACTTAAAGAGGCATCAACGCAAAATTTTGGTCTCCGAAAATCGTAACAAAACTTCGGTTGCACGAAGTGCAGTTGAAGTACAATCTAAAAATGCATTTACATGATTCGTATCCGATAAACAAGATGAGAAACAAGCACAAACAAGTTGAGCAATCAAATTTTTGATAACCTACTATTTTTACGGTCCGATGCTCACCAACAATCGTATAATCGATCATGCGATATCCAAGATGATTTGGACAATTCTCGGTTGACAATAATTATTGGGCTCGCAAAGCTCAGATTTTTGGAAACCCTTTCAGTTCGTCGGGAATGCTAAAATTTCTTTTTTTTTTCTTCTTCCTTGTCAAGAATCTTGTTTGTTTTGGTTGGACGATGATCGTGATCGTTGCTTTGTTATTCCGGGACCTTCCTGTACTCATATCATGACGTATTATATTTGCATTTCTCATAAATCTGTCATGCAAGTCAATAAAACAACGTAAATTTATCATTAAACAATTAGATTATATTTAAGTTTGTACTACAACAATTATTAGCTCAACCATTATTAGCTAAGTAGTGTTTATAGTCTTAAGAAATAACGATCTTATTTAATACATGATAATAATGATAAATATACCTGATAGCTAGACAATGTCACTGGATCTACATGTACATTTTTTGTGCTTCCATCATGCCACTCCAGTTGCACCATGCTCTGTACAAACAAAATTATGTTATCTTTATCAAACCTTTCATACATTTTTCCTTTGCAAGCGTGCGTTTGCTGTTTATTTTTTGCAAATTGAAAGTAAGATATAAGATGGCATTATAGTTAGAAATTTTTATTTGGTGCTTGCGACCAAACTAATTTTGCCTACAAATTTCCTGCAAGATATTGGCAATTTAAAATAATAAACAATGTAATTTTCGACAAAATTCTACAAAACTTCCTGCAAAGATTACGTTTTGAAAAAAATTCCTCCGACAATTAGTCATACGGTCAGGTGATTTTTCATTCCATGTAAGATGAAGTCAATAAAGTTGAAAGTAATTGCAAATTTCCAAATAAAATTATGACAATGGCAGGAAGTTTCCCAGCTATTGGCAGTTGCGTTCTTCGGCGCTTTTCGTAAATGATTGCTATACTTCAAGCCTACTTCAGATTCTTATCTTTAACGTTTATGTACAAAAAAAATGGGAGCTGTACTGTACAATAAAAACCTAAGCAATGCATTCAAGATAAAAAGATCCTTCAAGCTTTGTCTCAAGAATCAAAACATAAGAAACAGTCTCAAACAAAAGAAAGCTAGGTAGAAGATTGTGAAACACGTTTGTATTTTTATCTGATTTGTTCTTTGTCAAACTGATTACATCTGATTGGTTGAAAACTGACAACTAGCAAATTTTGATGGGTGTCAATTACCTTTGATAGAAATCTTCAAAACAAAACTAACAATTAAAAAAAATAATTAATTTCACTTTTTTTGTAGAATACAATCACTAAATAAAGTGAAAATACAAAATGAAATGTAACAGTAACAACGGTAAGCTAGATAACAAATCAAGATTATATAAACTCTGGTAAACAATTTTGTTTGGATAAATCTAGTGATAGTAATCATCGCTATAAATAATGATTGGTACTTTTCAATAAAGAGATCTTTATATTTGTGTCTAGAAATAGAAACTAAAGTTGCAAAAACATAACAAATCAAAAGATTGAGCTTCTGATTTTTTATATCTTCGACTCTCTAAACAAAATAATCCTAAAAATAAAACCAAAATGAGAAAATAAATAATCAACTGTGTAAAATTTTCAAAAACGTTTGTGACAAATGTCAATCAATTATTTGAATCTGTGGTCTGTTAAAAAAATAAAAATTATGGATACATACTCTATGGTGTATTTGCGACACAACATGACGATTAATTGATGATATATATCCATTCACATAACTGAAAGCATTTGGTGCCATAACTTGATAAAGGGTAAGACCTTTGGCTGAAGAAAAAAATTGATTCATTGTCACTTTCTTTTAATATTGTCCTTACAAATTGTTATCAAAAAATACAGTAAATTAATCATAATGAAGCAACAACAAAATTATTTATAAAATAGCGGTACGAAACTTAAAATGATAATATTTGTTCATCTGTTGATCCTTCTTGCAAATTTTCCTGATGAGATTACTATCAATTTATACTTCCAGATCAAACCTTATCTTATAACAATAAATAAAATAAACGTACACTTCAACCCATGCTCAGTTAGCCATTCCTTGGATGTCCTAACCGGGAAAGATGGCTGTTCTACTGTTAATGCTTCTACCTTCCCATTATATCTGCAAATTAACAAACATTATTCGTAAATTAAATTGATAAATGACTTTTATTGTTGTGCTCTTACTCAGAAAATAATAATAATTACCCGTATTCACTTCACCCCTAAAAACATGACGTTTAACATTGTTTACGAATGAGCGAAGTGGCCTTGTCAGGGGGTAAACTGCTAACGATAATAACTAAACAACCAACCTTAACAAAACATTCTGTTTGTAATCCTACTTTTTTGACGAAAATATTTATTTTCCAACAATATAATAAAAAGTATGAATATCGTGATTCATGAAATTCTTTTAATAAATTGTATTGCCAAGTACTACTGTAAAAATGACTAAAACAACATGTTTATTACAGAAAATACACACAATTAAGAAAATAGATCTTTGGCTTTAGCCTCGGTGTTTATCAAATCATTTTATTGTTCTTCTGTTATTCTCCTGAAGATTTTGAGCCTCGGTTTCTTACTTTACAGTTTTTTGATACACAGTAATACTTGATAGCGAGGGTCTACAATAATACTTACATTTGAACTTGTTTTTCGTTGTTTGCTTTTACTATTTCCAAAGAAGGCTGTGAAGAAATAAAGTAATCAATTTTTGCAAGGATGAAAAGAAAATTGTGAAAAAAACTCTCTCTTTATAATTACCATGATTCAAGATATGTAATTAAACTTATTAAATGAAGAGAAAAAATATTGTAGCTAATACATCAACATCTCAAAACGGTATTACTTAAAATAAGAAGTAATGATGAGGCAATAACTTTTGTGCAGCAGTATGAAAGATGAAAAACATTCCAACAAAATATTATTGCAATAAAGCCAGCAGTATTGCAGAACTGAGATCTCTAATGCTGGTCAGGACAGCGTGAAAGGAGTGATCGCATCACATCGCATTGTAATAAAAGATTTTCGTAAAAATGTGAAAATTCAGCTTGAATCTGTCCCGGAATCATCAAATTTTCCTTACTAGAAGTACATAAAAATTCTTACTTGGTCAGCAATTGAAACGATTTTATTATCCACCATAACACCACGTTTCATATCTTGAATTTGAGACAAAACCTGAACAGCTCTAGAAAATAACATTGAGCTCTAGAAAATACGTTGATAAAAAATGTTAAATTTGCAGATGCACCACCTCCAAAACTATCTTTGCAAATACATTAGCTACCTAAGTGTCAAAGAGTATTATGAATTTCCAGTACAGTTCCGTACATTTTCATTTTCAAGCCCGGACTTAATTTAGATTAACAGGTAAATCCAATATGTTATTATTTTTTTGATTTAGTTGTTATTTGCGTACACAAGATCTCTACACTGAATAGAAAATTCTTTCTGTATTTACTCACTGTATATGTGACGTTTAAATCCCTCGTTCAGTAATGTGCTATATCGCCCTTCAAATCAAGAAACTAAGTAGAAATAGAAGCAAAAAATTAAAACTAAAAATAAGAAAATGTTCACTTACGAGCGCACTTCTTGTGTTAGCAGCTGAAGATCAGTTCCCGCCATAACATCCGCCTAAAAGTAAAAGCATTCATTTTCCGTTTATCTTTGTTAGAGATTAATAGCCATTGAATAATTATTGAAAAACCATGTAAAAAATGAAGTTACGTTAAATTCAGTCAGTTACAAAAGAACACAAAAATACAAAAATGATAAAATTAGATTAAGTCAGGCAAATACAAATGAAAAGTAAGAAGATAGGAAGGAGATTAGTGGTGTTCAGTAATAAATAAATAAAAATCACCCTTTCCCTGGATTTGCTACAAGTCTTCGCTTTTCAAAAGGAATTAAACAAGTCCACCCTGTCCCCACAAAAATATTTTTTTCCAGAATTGCTCAACAAGTGTAAAAATCATAATCATTCAACTCTGTGGCTCACTGATGAATACTGTCATTATACTTATAAATGGCGTGCTGCAATGATTGGAAATTAAATAATAATAATTTAAATAATAATAAAGACAAACACATTACCTCACTTGTAGTAGAGTAACAGTGATAACAACCATTTGTCATGATAGAAAGATTGTTAAGAAACATCTGAAAAATAAATGACTTTAAAATCTCAATTGAAATTTCGTTTCTTACCCTTTCACCCCAGGAATACCCCATTTATAAATAACGTAAACATATTTTCAGGAGGTAAATGCGGGTAGAACTTTGCATCAATTTCAAATATTTCAACGCAAAATTAGAATATAAATTAATTTGGTTACCCCCTGCGAAATAAAACTTGTATAGGATTTGCCTGTTAAACAGAAATAAATCCAGGCGTGAACGGGAGATAAGTAGGGTCCTTTTATAAATAGATTCTCGTTTTGTGCTCGATAGGGAAATTGGAGAGTTTGGCGCAAGGGTCAGAACTCCTGCCTCTCGCATGAGCGACCGGGGTTTGAATCTCAGCCGTGTCTCCCAAAGTTCATCCAGCTTTACATCCTTCCAAGGTCGGTAAAACGAGCACCAGTTTACTGCTGGTGATTGTGGATGATTATTACGTATCCCCTGCTGGAAACAAGTCATCTCGAGACTTTTATAGGCTAGGAAAGTTATATACGATCATTCACTCGCTAATTAAATATTGAAACAAGCACAACGGAAGATGATTGTATTATTATTGATTGACAGGTGGCTAAAAGCCCTTTCTACATGTGACAAATGTCTGTGCATATGGATGGTGGCCATAATGAACATTTATGAAACTTAAGTCTGAGAACAATTTTTTTCATTTCTATCTAAATTGTTGTTAAAATCATATAGTGATGTAAAGATTTAAAATTTATAGAGAGTTTGATTAAAAATATAATGTCAGAACAAATGTGTGTCTTTATGTCATTTTTACGGTTAAAAGGCCTTACGAATACAATTTTAACAACAATGTTTGACAATTAACCGATCACCTGAACCATTAACACAGGTGCAAAAATGTTCCATGCGAAAAATTACAATATTTTTATATATTTCCATATCTTTAGAGCAAAAATTAGCCCATCTGAAAATATTGGTCAACCAGATTTGTAAATCTGTCAATCAAATCTTGCCAAAATATATACATTAGCAAAACTCTTGATCGAACATATCAACAACAACAAAATGAATTATTTTCTCGTGTAAATACGTTTTCGTCAAGCTTATAAATAATGTGCAAAATCGATAAAGCAAAGTCACTCACATTGGTAGCAGAAATGCTGCAATTATAAGCAACGGTATGGATTGGCATTACTTTTCCAACAGTTGCTTCGATGACGTAATCAATAATCACTTGAGGATGTTGATCAGGACTGTCAAAATATTGTTATTTCAAATTAAATTATATTTTATATTAAAATTTGAATATCAACTACCCTAAATCCTCGAATTAGTCTTTTGAAGTGAGGGCTAATTCGAAATCAGACTCTTTCCTATGGGATAACTACATAGATATAAATGCTGCGAGATAACTACACATTGAAAAGAACAACATATATGTATATAAACAGAACTCACCAAATAAAATACAAAATGACAGGCTTAGTGAAATACCAAATTCGAGGGCGGGGTTTATTCCAAAGGGGAGGGGGCTGATTTCGAGGATTTACTGCAATGAAAATATCCCATTCTCCGACCCGGGTTGACTTTGTTTTCACTACATTCGTATCATTTGATTAACGTCTTGATAAATTTTGTATTGTACAAACACACACGTTTTGCTGCCATGCCTTTGGGAAACCAAATATTTAATTTTAAAAAGAATATTTCCCAATAGATTTATCATGTGGCATGAAGGGTAGTGAAAACAAACAGGTTTTACTTCTTCTCAGATCAAAGAACACTGCAAGTTCAGATAAGATTGCTCATTGCTGGGAGTGGATTTGTTTGTGCTTAAAAAAAGTTATTTTGCGAGAGAAAAACTAAGTATGAGATAAAGTATTGCAACACATTGAGTGTTTATTAATGAAACCTCGAAATACCTACGAAATATCAACTTTCGGATAATATAACACGAAAACAACGAGCAAGATAACAATTCACTACATATTCAAATCGTATACAGTTTATCGTATCGTGAAATTATTTTCAAGTAAAATTTAATAATTATTTAAATAAAGGTATATAATTATTGAAATAAAATCAATAACAAAGGATTTTTTACCAATTCCCAAGGATTAGTATGATACAATCGAAGTCATTTTTCTTGATAACATGCCGAATAGCTGACATCACGTTACAACCTCCATTTGATTGTAAACATGTTATCCAGTGATGCATTTCATCAATGCTACAATCATAATGCAAAATATAAATGTGATTATAATGCGGTTATAGTGATTAAGAAATTGCATTTAAAAAATAAATTTGGATAATCCTGACTACAGGATCATATAAAATAGTCAGAATAATAATTACATGATTGCCAAAAAAAGAAAAAATCCCAAAACGTAAGAACTCAAAAGGATTATAATTCAAAAACGAGTTTCTCATTTGTGAGCTCTTACTGTATCAGGTTTTCTATAAACGACACCTTTCCGGTACACAAAGCAAAAACATATCTTAAAAAACAGTTAAGTTAATTTCCCTTCAGTTCAGTTCGTTGCTTCTCCAGTAAGATCAAACCATTTTGGGCCTACATTCAAAATGAAGGCCAGGTAAACATGTCTTCAAAGCTCAAAACATAGTGTTATTAAAAAATATTTTAGTACATTGTCGTGTTTCTTAAATTATTAAAATTGATTCAAAGCAAAAGTTAGACATCTCTTGAAATCTTGTTACCATTTAAAAAGATCTATGCACCCTGGTCTAAGTTCACCTAGCAAATTCCCCGAAGCAAAAAAGCGTCGAAATCTTCTCCTCGGATTGCTTCAATATTCCCTCGGCAAAAAACTCCGTTCCCAACCAGAAAGCTGGGGGAAGGGCAATCCCAACCCAGAAAAGAACACCACAATCAATGGAAATGAAAGAAATTTCTCCCGATTGCTTTCACCGGGTAACGGGAAGTGTATCTATTGTATGAAACCAATTAATGATTGGCTCGTAATATGAATACATACAGTCAATAATGTTAAATGAAAAATAAAAATTAATACAAGTTCAAAATAAGTTGACAAAATCCTCACATTCTACAATTGACATCTCTTGACGTGCTCCACAATGGATGGACATCAGTTCCAAATGAACAGACATACAGCTTTTCCATTTTCACTAGCTGTTCGGTGACAAGTTGCTGAAAGAATATAACAGAACATAACATAAGGCTTTGATTTTAATGAAGCTACTAGTCAGAAATTAAATAAAATCATTACCATAAAGTTGATACTTGATGTTTACTCAAAACAAATCTAATTACATTTCATGCAATATTGTTTTGATATGATTTTTCAAATAGTTTCATTTCATTGCTTTGTCAAGTGATATTTTGTAAGATTTTTACCTTTAATGATTCTTGTAACAATTTAAGTCTCCCAAACCCAGTATTCGTATCTGAAACATCCAGTAAGATGCATGGCCTAGATCCAGTTATTAGACCGAATGCCTGTGATTATGAATAAAAAATTGTTAGCTGACATTGTACGCAAAATTCTAACTCTACTGAAAAAACAACCTTATGATGGAACTTGAAAAATCCCACGTAACTTTAGAATGGAAAAACAAGCAATAAGACATAAAATTGGGCCACCGGCAGTATAAACAAATATGAAGAATCACAAAACAGCACAACTATTTTACAACCTCAGCATCTTTCCAATAGCATTATCGCGGTATTCAATAAATTATTGACGGCTACATAGTAATTTTCAATATTCCATTCCTAGTATAACAGAGGCAAATTTTGTAATAACAGTAAAATTGACACACTAGTTTCAAAGCAATTATCCCTCGAGAACAAAGCAAAACTCTCTCAACTGGAAAATGAAAACATCTCCTCCGCAACATTGTTTTTTTTCGTTTTCCAGTTGACAGTCTCGCTTTGTTCTCGAGATGTAATAGCTTTGAAACAAGTGTCAAGTTCACTTTTGTTGCACAATTCGCCTCTGTTGTTCCCAATAGATTCAATCAATAGATCAATCAATCAAAATAGAATTATCGATGGCGTATCAACAACAGCGGCGTCAGAAACATGTGCACGTTAGTTGAAACAAATTAATCAAATGTAGACAGTGGAGATAAAAACTATGAAACCAGTAAACCAAACTTATTGTTGAACAAATAATGCTTTTAAATTAAAATTGAAAATGTAAATAAATTACCCTGCGACTATCTCTTAAAAGCCATCGAATCCTTTCTTGGCTAATTGTTAGAAATCTAAACACATAAATGTAAATAATTAAGATTCAAATTATTAATCTTTTGTTGGTTATGAAAACCAAAATGACAATGAAATTCAGTATACGATTAAGTTCATATTACCTGAGAAAAGTAAAGAGAATCCACCAAATGATACAAAATGCAACTGGTGCAGTCAAAACACAAGTTTAAACAGCCATTAAGTTAAAGCTGTAGCCGCCATTACGGAAATTTATCAAACTTCGAGAAGTTTCCTTTTAAGTAGCAGAGCAAGATTGCGTTACCCTGGGTCCCAGAGCCTGACGGAAGGGGGAAGGGAAAAATTAGGTAAAGAAAATTTTTAAAAAAATTAAGAAAAGAAAAAAGATAAAGAAAGAAAGAAAAGGGAAAAATAGAGGTAAAAAACCTATTTTTTATTTCCTTTCTTTTTCTTTTTCTTTTAGTTGCTTTTCTTATTTATTTATTTTATTCAATTTATTTATTTATTCCTCCCGTTTGCGTAAACAAAATTAACTTCAGAAACTAATAGTTCACTTTTTCATTCATTTTTGTCGTAATTATAGCAATAGTCTGAAAAATCTGAAGTTTGCAAAATGAACATCGATTTAACGATTAAAACCCTCATGTGCATAGAAATGTAGAAATTTGTTGTTAAATCAAATCTTCTTGGTGGCAGAATTCAATTGGAGAATTAAAAATGCAAAAATCTCCGAAGTTTGATGGATTCACTTAATGATGGCGTAATCTCGAGAAGAAGAAGTTAAAGGTCTTTCAAAATATATAAAATATGTAAAAAATAAATAAAAATAAGAACATTAGGATAAAATCAGGTCTCAAAATTCTTACCTTTTCAATTTAGATTCATACTCATTTAGGAGAGAAGCATAAAATTTAAGATGTTGGACGACTCTCCCATCATCATGGTTTCCTGTTGGCCTATAATTAACAAAATTTATTATTTCTGCAATAACAAGAAGAATGTACAAGAAACTGCGGTATGAAGCAAGGAAATCTATCTTTAAAAATCAGAATGAAAATTTTAGTTTTTGGTTGTTTTTCTATCTAATTGCTCGAGTCACATCAGAAAAGTTAAAAAGTTACTGATGCTTAAAGCTTCATCAACAACAACAAAATATCCAAGATGATAAAATTTCATCGAAAAGCAACTCACTTGATAGGGATTCCCTCTTTAAAGATATCCTCGATCGTTAATTTCGATGCTGCGAGACTATGATTGGCAAGCCATGTCCTAGAATTCTGTCCTTCAGCACGAGCAACTTCTATGTCACGAACGAGCTTAAATGAAACATTTAAAATAATACAAAAATACTCTAGACAGTTAAACCTACCAAACATACAATTAACATGTTAAACATACAATTAAAACCTACCGGGTGACCCAAAAAAAGATTTTTTTAAATAAGCCCCCTCTCAAATAAGCCCCCCCCCTATTTTGTCAAAACAGAAATCGAATAAGCCCTCCTCTGATATTATGTCAGATTCAGTAAAAAAAAAGACAACACATTGATTACGAACTTTCCAGAAATCTTTTTCGTACGACCATCCCTATTTTGAGTTTCATAAAATATAACTTTTTTAGATAATACTCACGCTCTTTTTAGATAATACTCTCAGGGAAGCTGACTTCTGAATACGCCCCTCTCTCGAACAAGCCTCCCTATCAAAGGTTGAATTTTGAATAAGCCTCCCGGGGCTTAATCGAATTATTATGGTATTTCCGTTTTCAGGACTGTAGCTCGAAATCCATGAGAGAAGCAATTAAAGTTTAGGATAACACCCATCCAGTCATATGAAAGAATGTTTACATGTTCAAAAATGGAAATCAAAATATCCCTCATCCGTGAGCTTTAATGTCAATTTAAAGGAATTATATTTTGATTTCTATTTTAGAACATGTAAACGTGCTTTTAGGTGACTGGATGATATCCAAACTCTAGGTTCGCCCTTCGAACGTCATTTTATGTACAATTTAAAATTGTTAGCCTCGTGGATTTCCAGCTGCAGCCCTGCAAACGGGGGTAGTTTTTTTTTTGGGTCAATTGGTATATTTAAAAATACAATCAGTTTTTTTCAAAACATCTAGTTTGCAACTAAAATGTTGACTTCAAATTTCTGAAATGTTATCAATCTGTGGTGTATGAAGAAGTTTGCAGCATTTTGCTTCTCTTGAGATAAACATCCATGCACTTGCATTTCTAAGATAATTACCAAGATAATATAAATAATATGAATTTATTGGTTCTTATGTAGTGGGCTTTACTGCGTTGACTAGCACACAATTTCAAACGATAAATAAAACACGTGGGCATCAAAACATTTTCGGGCAAACTTCTAAAGTATTAGCAAAACATTTTTCAATGGTGATAACATAAAATTTGGGATACTAAAATAATGAACGGAATATCTAGAAAGCATAAAGTCAACCCTAAAAATAAAGCAATTTGTTCTTACGATAATATATGACAAAATTATTCAATTTGAACACATTTATACCTCATTCGTGTATTTATTATTTTCCTCATAAACACAATCGTCTATCAATGCAAAAGCTTTCTTTCTTCGTTCCGAAAACATTTCGTTAAGAAAACATTCTGTTTTTCTTAAAGCGAATTTTTCTGGCCTGTAACATTTCGATTTCAATGGATCATTAAGATTAAGTTTGAACTATTCAATGTGTGTTACCAAAAAAGGCGAACATGGCTAGGCCTTAACAACCAAAGGCCATCATTAGTAGGTGCTATGGTTACTTGAAATAACAGGTTATCAGTTGAATAAACAATGCATCACACAAAAATTAAATGTTGTATCAAAATAACTATCACGTTCAAACAAAAAGACAAAACTTAAGTAACAATCCTTCAAAGGAAAATTATTTCACACAAATTCTTTAAGAAACAGACAAATTCTCAAATTGCATATGGCAGATGTAGTTTCTTAACAAATGATTTCTATTAATTTGGTCAACATTTTATGTTTAACTTTTGTACTGTTGATTAAACAAAAAGATAGCAGTTAAACTTTTGTAATTTAACAAGTCAAAATCAACCAAGGATATCAAAATACTCATGAAAAGCGAAAGTAATATTTTCGTTCTAACCAATATAATATTTAACCAGGCCTGTACGTTTGAGGCGTGCGATCGCACGCGCACGCCTTGGCGCACGCCAAAAATTTTCAAGGCGTGCTTTTGATCGCACGTGCAAAGCTCTACTCAGAGCGCTAATTCCCTGTTAAAATTTCGACTTTTATAAGAATATTCTTTGAAAAACCGAAGGCCAAATCAGCAATTCTTATAAAAAATGTAACAGATTGAATAAAATGGACGACAA
>JAYJMH010042253.1:0-14887 GCA_036873815.1 Phacellophora camtschatica | reverse complement strand
CCCCTGCTGGAAACAAGTCATCTCGAGACTTTCGCGGGCTAGGCACGTTAAATACGATAACTCACTCACTCACTCACGTCGTGGATATTATTGCAAACAATATCATTTTCCCCTATCCTCCTTTTTCCTTCTTTTTAAATCTATTTCTTTTATTAGATTCTTCATCTCCCGGTGACCTTTACGCCAAAGAGCAGGTGCATCAATGATCCGAAAATTGTTCCTAAGGTCAAGTCCCGACCGTAAAGCTGGTTATTTTCCGGGCAGTAAGAGCTGGTGCACCGAGCAAGCCCACTTCCTGGCGGTATGGTTCTGGGGGATTAACTCGATAATGTTTAAATATAAGATACTAATCTTCTCATTACTAAGAACAAGAAAGGTGTTTGAATTTGAAATAAGAGATGAATCTTAATGAAAATCTTAACAAGGTATTAAAAATTAAAATTTTTGACCATGATTACTGCACTAAGAACTGGTTTCTTATACAGGCATAAACAAAAGACTGTGCGACTCCTCCTGAAGGAAAATGACATTCAAACAAATACCCATTATTTCATCTTACTTACCAATTCCACCCCCGCCATGAGGAGGACAACCAAATCTGAATGAGTCAATGTAGGCCTTGATCTTTTCTAAATCTAAAATTAAAAAAGTAAAAGCTTCAACATTTAAATGTCAAAACTAAAGAATGTTAAAAAATGTAAGATTTAATCAAAAATAATAAAAGCCAACCATACAATCCAACAATAAAACCCAAAAAATAGTTTCCCTCTTTGACCGCTCATATAAAATCGAAGGATTGGCGGATTGAAATAATCTAAACTTTGTTTCAATGCTAAAGCATTCACTTGGATATCTCTTACTTTTAAGGATTTTTCTGGCATTTAAAATAGGTCAAATATGCGGATTGAAAATACCCTTTGGGATTAGTAGAAACAAAAAGAATTATTCCCAATAGATGCAGAGACGTATGTGTTACAATAAATACGATTTATGCTCCTAAACCCCAAAAAGTTTCCATATTTGTTATAGGTTCAATCATTCAAAACAAAGATGGCTACCTTGTTGGTACATCTTGCTGCCTTTCTTGTACATTTCAAAATTGCCTCATTTTATGAAATTTTATGAAAAGACCGGAAAAATTGGAAAAAAATCTGAAATATCTCAGTTATGTTTACGCCATGAAACAATGTTAAAATGACTTCAATAAGTCAACAACTCAATTTTATATGAGCTGTTGAGAAGGGTGACTCTTTTTTGGCCACTCAGTAAAAAATAGCAGTGCAAGTATTCGTTACAACTTTTCAACACTACAACGCAAAGGTTAATACCAATTTGAATTAAAACAGTTCAAAAGTTAGCAAACCAAATGAAATAAAAAATTAATTTTTTTAGTTAATTAATTAATTTAATTAATTTATAGTTAAAAGATCAGGATCATGAATTCGCTGAGCTCCCGATAAAATTTCTTCACCACGCATAAACATATCATATCCTCATATACCTTATACATTGGTACATTGGGATTGCTCTTGAATGTATTTATCAAGAAATAGCAATTATTCGAATCGTAAAACGTATTATTCACGTACCAAGCCCATGATGGACTGCTCTCTCAGTTAAAAGATCAGGATCATGAATTCGCTGAGCTCCTGACAAAATTTCTTCACCACGCATGAACATATCATATGAATTACTGTACATCTGAAATTTATACGAAAATACCATACAAAATCTCAACTTTTTCTCCGTTTAGCAAAAGAGAATTTTTGTGTTTCATTCACCGGTTCATATAATAACATTATGAAGATAGCCAATCAATTTTCAGCACTTTTGGCCATGTGATAAAATTCGAAGGCTCAAATCAAAATGTAAACAAACAAACGCATCCAAAAATTCTTCTTTGCTGGTCCATAAAAAACATTATATATGATAACTTACTTCACCTCAAATACTGCTTATCAAGTATACAAATTAATTAATTTGACTAAAAACATGTGTTCCTTCTGATGTCATTCTTTACTGTTGATTACAATACAAATTTAATTTAAAGAACTAAACTTTATGACGAGATTATTGCTCACTGGAATAATCAGAATACGGAGGCCCTCCCTAGTTCTGGGGAATTTTTATTGGAATAAAGGAAACATTGAATACGTTTTTCGAATTTTGGGGAACTCTCTGGATATAACTTTAGGGAACTTTTAAAAAAACAAAGGGAACTCGGCGTAAATATATCATGGAACTAGGGAACACAGACCCCCTTGGGAGGGCCTCAAGACAGCTGTTTTTTATCAAAAATAATTTAAAGTTTTAGTCCGTGTCATCGCCAACATTAATGCTCGTAAACACGGAGTCTTGTGGTGTGTGCGTAAATGTCTTTGGGTCGCGTGGAATAAATGCATGAAACAGCATAAAAACCAACATCATTCAAAAGATAAACATACGCATTTGAAATTCTTCCAGCATGTGCTTCCTGCAAATATGACATTTTACGTTATTTATCAATAATGGGCCATATGGCCCTTCTCGGGGTAAAAGTTAAACTCGTCAATACATCATTAAACTGCATACCGTTGAGTTCGGATCAGGCATTGTGTAAAACGGCCTGATCGCCAATGGGTATTTGTCAAGGATGTAGAAATCTGTGCCATACTTTGCTTTCACTAATTTTCCAAGAAATTTCTCGTTTGGAGTGCTGTAAAAACATAACAAAAATGTATAAATTTTACTGATTTTACAAACTTTAGTGTAGTATTTTCTTCTATCCTTGCTTTCCTCTAATGAGTTAAAAACAATCCAAAATGACGAATTTCATTATGGTTTTAAACAAGCATTATAGATATTTGTAACCCTAAGTAGCTTTGAAAGTAGAGAGCAGCAACAAAATTTAGTGGATTTACAAACCTGAGATCATCTTCATCTCCCATTTCAATTCCATTGTCTCTGAGCATTTGCACTCCATCTTTGAAGTTCAACACAAGACTTGGAAAAAAGAAGACGAAAAACTTAGCTGCTTGCCTGACACTTCATTAAAGAAATAAAATGGTTACCAGCTACCCCATTACCCCCACTTATATGAGGACTTACTTACAACAATTGTTAAAGTTATAGCTGTGGATTTAACTCTAACATGTGCGAATCGCGGATATACGGCTAGAAATTAACCCCTGTTCAGGATTTTTCTAGCATTCGATTAATTCTATTATATATATAATTGTTTATATTCGATTTATTCAGTAATAGAACCAATTGTAGAAAAGAACATCATAATGTGACCACAAAACTAACCAATCATAGACAAGAACATCATCATGTGACCACAAAACAAGGCTATGATAGATGGCCTAGGTAAGGGCAATTTTTGAATCTTATGCAATAATTCTAGATTAAATATGATGCCATAAAAATGAAAATTAATCACCTTGGTTCCACAAACTGGAAAGGCTCAGCTGGGAATTGTTGGCCAACTGTATTAATCTCATCCGCATATCTGAAAATAACAAAAAGAGTTAACAGATGTTTCGATTACCAAAACAAAATCCAAAAATTATATATTAGATATTTTGGGTGTTTGATTGGCAATTCTAAACCTACCAAATTCTGAAAATATTATACTTCGCAGAGATAGAAACATACTTTCCAATCAAACACAAAAATCAAAAACCGAAGGCTTCTAATGAAACAATAATCTCTTAAAAGTTTGTGAAACCTTCTGCCTTTTGGAGCAGAATGTTCAAACCTGTCAAGTCTACCGTTTTCAGAATTTGTGATAATCAAACACACCCATAATAAACACACAAAATACCATTTACAAAGATTCGTTTCAGGCATTTATATTCGTAGATTCAATTATATTCATTTATAAGTAGAGTATTCAACAATTGTCTCCTGATTCCTTTGATAAAACAATCATATTTAAAGCGCAAGTTGAGGAGATGCTAGAGAATGCCAAAATGAACTTTTACTCACAAGTCTCTGAGTCCTTTGAAGATGTGTATGAAAGTATTTCCAATCATTTGAATTACCTGGATAAATATGATAAAAATTAGTAAATTTCAGTTGCAAGGACCACATCAAGAACATAGACCTCTACATAGACCTCTACGCAGACCTCCCGAGACAAAATACGAGAAAGCAGGATGAAACTGGTCACACATTGAGTCAGGCATCCAGAGCTAGCAGCAAGCCAACTTATTACATGGGAGCCAAATAAGGAAGCCACGAGGCGGGGGAGAAAGCACGGGAGCCAGCAGTACTGTAGAAATGAGAGCCCTAATTCTTGACAGGAGAGGAGTGATCCACAGGTCTAAAATTGGCGTTGGATGAACCACGCATTTCGCATCAGTAACTTTTTAAAAATAAAATAATACATTTTCCTTGAATGAAATCTGAGGTACTGTAGACATTATGCCAATCAATCAATCAATGATTGTTTAAAAATACGAAACGGCATTAAACAATACCTCATGATAATGCTCATAAAACGCCATTTCAATATCGAGACCAACAAATTCACAAAGATGGCGATGGGTGTTGCTGTCCTCAGCTCTAAAAACTGCGAATGAAATAATATTGTAAATTTAAATTTGTTAATGTGTAAAAAATACAACCAATTGGACACAAAGGAAATGCAGACAAAACAATAACCCGTATACTGTTGATTTCTTACCTCCGAACAAAAAGTAATTTATTTCATCCATTTTTTAACACGAACATGTCTTATTACCAAAACGTGTAAAATTGCTTGAAAATAGAAAAATATTTTACCTGCTCCCACAGTAAACACTCGGTCAAAATCAGAAGAAATTGCCATTTGCTTGTAAAGTTGTGGAGACTGGGCCAAATATGCATTATCTTAAAAAAATAATAAATTGACAGATTTTCAGTAAATGGAACTAATAAGCCATTAGCAATAAATCTTTAGGCAATGATATAACAAAACGCCTCTTTAACTCACTTTTATATGTAAGATTACAATTTGCAAACTTTTAATCTTTTCTGAATCAAATAGCAGCAAAATTTAGCATCTGTAGAAATAAGATTAAATCGAAATTACATGTAAACTCACTTTTGAAGTACGACACTGTAAAAACATTAGCTCCACCCTCGCTTGCAGCTGAAATTTAAAAAGATAAATTATCAGCAAGGAAAAAGATGTCGATTTAAAAAAATGGAAACAAGAAAAAAAAGACTGTGATTAAAAATGATTTAAAATGATAAAAATGATTAAAAATAAGATTCAAAACAAAGCCACTCATAACAATGGTAAATTGTAGTACCTGATATAATCTTTGGAGTATGAATTTCAACAAAATCTTGTGTGCCAAGGTATTCTCTAAATAATTTACAAACTGCTCCTTGAAGTTTGAACAATGCCTGGTTTGTTACAGTCTGAAATGAAATGACTTAATTGATTGTGTCAATGAAATGATTAAAAGATTAATGTTTAAAAAAGTAAACAAAAAGTAAACAATTAAATATGCGTGTAGTAATATAAACATAAACATATAAACATAAATATAATAAATATAAACAAGGGAACACAAAAAAATCTCTGCTTGCAGGGCCATTGCTTAAAATCTGTTTACTACAAATCACAAATTCTGCCTAAAGTGATACCTGAATGGCAAACTTAGAATTTGTGATGTCATCAAGTTTTATGCAACTATGTTTCCAACTGTGCAAAACTTGAAATTAAAATTACCCTAATCTGTGATTTTTAATTTTAATTTAATTTAAAGAAGCTTAATTTGTTTTCAGTCCATGGTTTGACATTAAAACAACATACTTGCTTTAATTGCAAGTTTAAAATTTGACAAGATTCACTGATTAAACTCTTAAGACGATACAGTAGAAAGCAAGCTGCTTTAACATCAAAAATATGAAGCAAAAATTGAATGTTAATTTCAATTATGAAGTAAAACAAAAGAAATGGTAGATACCCTCAGATCAATGATTCTGTTGTCAAGTCTTGTGTCTTGGTTGACATGTGCTAATGACTAAATAAATAAATATATGACAGTTGTAATGTAATAAAATTATTGAATATCAGCATTCAAATGAAGCACTTGTGAATCATGTTCACAATCACAAAATGCAATTCGATGCTGTCTTGAGAAAACCTTTTCACAAGTTAATTCAAACCCAGACTATATCATAGAATAGACAGAAACTTATGATGAACAAAGTCCAATCTGTTACAGTTTAATTTTCTACTAGACTTTTCAAATTTCTGTTGCCAAACATTTTAATTTGTTCAATTTAACTTAAAACCTAAAACTGCCTTAGATAGGCTAGGGACCAAAATGAAATTTAAGCAAAAACAATTTTCAAATGTAAAAAAAAAAACAAACAAACAAGGGAACTGGATTCTTAAATTTAAAAAAAATAACTTTCTGCAAGTCATAAAGATTTTTTTTCTCAAAAAGCAAAAAAAATCATTTTCTTTCAAGATCTACCTCATCACTTTCTGGCCTTGAAGCATCATCAATTTGAAATGGCAACCTTGGGAGAGCTGCACTTATAACAAAGATCTGCAGAGAAACAAAAACATAACTTTTATTATAGGTTTTCATTGTTACAGACAAAATATTGTTTGCATAAACAACTTAATATCCTGCCAATGTAGTTGATGTCCAGTCACATTTGTCAGGTTCAGCTGGGGTAAAAGGTTATCAAACCAGGGAAAGGAGTGGAGCCCTCCCCTCCCTGCCATGGGTAGCAACTAAAGAAAAAGGAGCCTTTAGGTTTCCTTCGGCCTACTCAAGGCTTTTAGATGTAAAAATATTAATCAAAAGCAAAATAATCGTCAGAAAAACATCCTTTAACTCATATCTCCAAGTATCTGGGTTAATACATTTGTACGAAAAAATTACTTAAGCAAATGTAGGCACATAAAATATGCAAGATAAGTAAACAAAATAACATGAATAATAACAATCGTCAACACAAAAATAACACTCATTAACATGAATACATTCATTTTTCTCCATAAACTATTATAGAATCAAGATCTTTTTGATCTTTTAGTGCTAGTTTAGATGTGTGTGTTTTTAAATTTGTTTTTATGTATTTATTTCTTATTCATTTTTACTTTACGAATTGTGTAAAATTTTATCCTCTTATTTAAATTTTAAATTGTAAACTTTTAATTCAGTGGCAAATAAAACTAACTAAAAAAAAAAAACAATTAAAATAAAATGTTTCCTTTATTTCAATGAAACATTAATAAAATTACGAATCTTTTGATACTGAACACTTTAAGAGTGATGAAGCCCCTGCTTTGTAATTATTTTGTTATGCAAATTTTGTTCATTAGGTTTGTTGACACTTTCGGGCACCATTTTTCATGAACCTATACAATACTTTTACTCACTAAGCATATCAATTACAAAAGTAAAGAAATACCTTATCAGCATGAATTTCAACATCATCTTGTGAACAACTCTGAATCTTGGGATCCACTGACTTCACAACACCTTCAACATCAACAATGGACTCCTTTGCAATGCTAAAAAAGCAACATGTTACATTGAGTAAAAGAAATTTGACATCTTGCATTCCTGAGGAAAAAAGGAATTCAAGCTCAACAAACTATTTATTTGTTAGAGTATAAACACGTTATTTATCAAAAATTAATGATTTACGCAAGTCTTCAATGTCTAAAAACTAAAACATGATATGACATTAAACATTAAACACAAACAACAATCTACATTAATTTCATTTTTGATAAAATTTGTTTTTTCAAAGTCAAGGGTAGTATAATTTATGCAACTTACTTTGCAGAAAATTTTACCATGTGTTTGCTAACAGTATCATTTACAGCAATGATTGCCTGCAAACTGTATTGCTTTTGTCTAAGCACAATGAAGCATTGTTTTCCTGAAATTTAAAAAAGTTAATTAGCTAAGTATCTATAAAAATGAGCTCAGTTTTTAAAATTTAAACAACAATACAAATATGAAATTGATTGCAGCCATAGCACTAAAGGAACTTCTTACTCTCAAAGGATGCAAATTAAGAATTTTTATACAAAAACAACTTCACATTTGGAATTGTAACATTCTTGTATAATAAAAATTGTGAATTAGAAATAATTTTTATAAAAATCAACCAAGTAAAACATTCTAAAATCACAAAGATCCCTTAGATATTTGAACAAAAAAGTTCTTTATCAAATTCAAATTTTTTAAATATGCATACCTGCTCCTCTGCTTGTATGCAGTCGACCCCTCACTAAAACTCTTTTATCAACTTTATCTGATGTAACATCATTTACTTTTGTCCAAACACGATCTATAAATAAATCATTTGCAAAATCTCGTAACATATGATTGTGAAAAAATATTGTCATCAATTTTAGTTACAATCAATTGACTTGTCAAGTACTCTTGTACCATAAACATGGAAGAAGACCATTAACGTATCTAGACATGCTCAGCAGGGATACTGTGGGATCCCTTTTGAAAATCTTGGCCTTTGCTCTTGCTGAGTATCATCTTGGCTGAGGCTGAAGGAAGAAGAACCCCAAATATTCATCTGGTACTTGACAAGTCAAACGTTTATCATCAATTTATAAAAATGGTAATTTTAATTGTTAAAATTTGTTTTTCAAACATTCTAAAAATGTGGCCCCTCCGTGTATTTCTATCTATAATATACAGTACTTTTTGTGCAACAAATACCTGTTTTTGTTTTTGATTGAATCAAGGGTGTTTGACCATATCGTTCTTTTGCAAAATCCTGTAAAAAATTTAAAAATTGCCTTTCTTCTTTTTGTAATAGTTAATCAGTAAATTCACAAAAAAAATTCCCTCTCCCCCTTCAGTAAAGTTAAATAGTAATTCTGAGCTATTTTATTTAAGACCTGTTTCTAGATGTAGCAATGTAAAATAAAATATAATTTGTTACCTCTCCCATCGCTTGAGCTTCTTCTTCAGCCTGAAAGTACAAAGAAATGAATAGAACTGCTAATGTGATTACTTTTTAGTAGTTCTAATTTTTATAAAAAGTTATCTCATAAATTTTATCTGGTTGTTTTGATAATTAAAAAATAGAAAAATTAGAACTAAAAATTTAATTATTAATGCCATTAGACTTGGAAAACCAAACTTCTCCATTGTTCCTGTTATTGCATGTAAATATCTTTCCAAACGAAATATTGCAGAAATTTAAAATCTTTGTAACATACCTGTTTAGCTAGCCTCTCTGCTTTTGCCTCTGCCTTCTTTTTGTCTTTTTCAAGCTTTTTCAATGCATTCTTTGACAAAGGCTCACTTGAAAATAAAAATTTATCAATCAGAGTTTCAACAAGGTCTCAATGTCAATGATATGTACAGTGTTGTATTGTATATTCTTATGCATTATGTATAGTTGTCAACCAATTGCTTACAAGAACAACTCTGTGCTGCTGCTTGACAGAAAATTGATTTGAAATCTCATTCTGAAAAATGTTGAATTTTTTATTGAAGGAAGAGCACTAGACTACTTTTTGGACCAACTGACAACAAAAAAACTTAAACATTTAGAAAAAAGAATTAGTTATGAACTCAATAAACAATGCCAATTTTAAAACAGTCATATTGCGTTATTTCCTCTTAAAATTTGCCACAGGGAAGCCCATAAATTTTCCAAGTTTCCCAATATTTTTGTGTATTTAAGTTTCTTTTTAAAAATTTCTTACTCATTTGTTAAAGAGCTCAGCACAAAACACTGTTTTATCATCAAATATTCAGGTACAAAGATCTCCTTATTATATTATATTGTTCATTAATACTTGTGTCACATCATATTATATATATATTTTTTATATTATATATCAAGTTCCTCCATAAGATAGTTCTTCCTTCCCAAGCAAAAACAGACATCAGGCATTCATTTTGCTCATTATTGCATTATTGGCATACATTATTTTATTCAAAGTAACTATTTGACCAGCTGCCAGCAATGGTATAAAAAATATTATTTGACCAGCAGGAAACTATTACTCATACACATCTATAGTGCATCCAGAGGCCCTTCTGTGACAGACCTGTAGCATTGAGGCACCATGCAAACAATGGAACAAAACAATGAAAACAATAGAAACCTTTGCTCTTTGGTGGGGATCTGGCAGGGAGAAATTGTGGAATGCACACTCTGGATACACATCCAATGCTATCTTTTCCATTCCCTTCCAATCTTTAAAGATTTAAAGTTAGTTTTAAGACTTTCTAAAATTTTCAAACTTAGACTACTAACTTTTGTTTATGAATCAACCAAAAAAATAAATTCCTTCTTGTTTTCATGATTTATTTTCTTTCAATTCATCCATTCATCACTATTCAACTAGGCAATCTACTTGTGGTGATTTATATTTGACTAAAAAGAAGTCTTCAGTATGGTTTGAGATCTATTCGATATATGGGAGCAAAACTATGGAATAATTTACCAGTAGAAATTATAAATTCTTCCTTAAAATTTTTATTTAGAAAGAAACTGAAAATCCATCCGCAAAACTCCATTGTAATGCTTTAGGAAATTATTTGGTCAAATGATCCTCCACGAATGATCTATTAACAAGCATCGCTGTTATGGTGTACATCTATATTAAACATAATCCTCATGAATGAATGGCAGCCAGAATCCATGCACTAGTGCATGAACATGTGGGGGATCGGCCTCAGAAAACTGCTGCCGCTCAGTAGCAACGTCATATTTCTATTTTATTTTATTGCATTATATTAGATATTAGAATTTATTATTGTAGGGTATTGATTGTAATTGATGTTGTATGTAGAAAGAAAAATCTAAAATGAAATACTATTAAGCATCTAAACAGTTTAGGGGTGGAATTTTATGGGTGGGCGTTCCCAGTGTGTCTTGCTCTTCCATCAGGTCAGGCCTAAATGACTAAACAATCAAACATTGATCTCATTCAATCAACCTTAGTTTGAACAAGATAAAAATGTGTGCCATCTAGCTCCATGAATTAAAATGTTTTATTATTACCCCTTTTCGTCCAGTGTTGGTGTATCTTCGGCAGGATTGGACATCGTTGCACACTTGCAGAATTTCAAAATTTCCACACGTCTACCTGGAAGTGTGACACTGGGTGGTGGTCTTGAAGGTAAAATTAGCGGCGCGTAACGATTTGACAATGCGGTCCCTAAGTTTGATGAATGCCGCAAACAAAATGTCACTTTCTCCTTCACTATGCTTGCATAAATCTGGTTACACAGAATTGCAGACACTGATCTAAATGGCCTTGTCAATGCATGCATTAAAATTCTCCAAATTCGCAAAGATTAACAATACAGCAAAAACACGTTTTGAGGTTTCGAGACACAGACAGACTTTCGCGCTGAATTCAAAATCGAAACATTGCATTGGGGATTGGGGCTTCTTATTAATTAGCCTCGCTCCAAGGGAAACTGACGTGCCAAGTTTCAATCCCAGGCCTTAACAATCGTTATTGACAGTAAAAGCCGGACTACTGACAATCGAATAATGGAAAATTGGACCAAAAACATTAAGAAGTGATATAAACTTAATCTATTTCTCTCTTTCTTTCGCAGCACTAAGAAATCTGTCTTCAGCACTACGTACAAACAATTGGATATTAGCGAATTGGATTCAGCTAGGAAAGTTTAGTTTGACAACCAATTTCTACATTTCTTCTTTAATGACAAAATTATAGTCACTTAAAGATTTGAAATCTGTAAGCGCTTTGATCGTGAAAACAAAGTTTGGTGAAAATGAGCAGAGGAGGATAATTTACGTCTGCGAAGGAAAGTGTGACTTCTGCGGGGAAAAGTATTACTTCTGCGAAGGAGTTATATTTTTTATAATAAAATAAAGGTATCCTATTTCTCATGGTATTCCTATAAATTTTATGAAAAAATATGTATAAATACAAAAATTAGTTATAACTAAACTTTAGAGGCAGAATCCAATTTAAGAATCAAAAATGAAATATCTCCAAAGTTGGAAAAAAGGCGGATTGTTATAAGTCAGATATACTTGAGTTTAGTCTAACAGCGGCTCAAAATTTCAAATTTTAAAAAGAAAGATTTCTCATAGCAGTTTCGTAACAAAACCGCAAAATAAATGAACACGTATTTGATGTACCTCCACTTTGATCCTCAGCGAATCATAGGTTCACACAACAGTCGAGCTTAGCAAAAGAAAAAGTAAATAAATGAAATCTTTTTCTAAAAAAGAAGTTGCTTGATTACAATAAATTTGACTAATCTTTGTTTTGAAAAAAAAAACAATTCCTCCAACATCCTGAAAATTAAAGGAAAGTCTAAGGAGATGATGAATGTCTCTTTCTGTTACATATGAGGAAAAGATGGACCAAATTGTCCTTGCTGATACTGTCCTGGTCCCATATTCATGGGTGGTCCTCCTTGTTGCATCATGTTCATACCTTGTTGCATCATTGGGTTGCCTGGGTTCGGGTACGCTGGTGGTTGCATACCTTGAGACATCATTCCCATTTGTTGATTTTGAAATCCACCGGCATACGAGTATTGCACAGACGGGTTACTGCCTGGTGCAGCGGACATACCTCCAGGCATAGAACCAGGTACCATTTGATTGGGGTTTGGATACCCCTGTTGCTGCATTGTCTGTCTACGTTGTTGGGACATTCGTTGAGTCGCTCCAATATTTGGTACATTTTGTGGAAATTGTTGCATCGGTGGCATTGCGGAGCTTTGAGGTGGTTTGCTTTCTTGCGGCATTAAGTTTGGAGGCTGGTCAGGCATGTTACCCCCCGAAAATATGTTACCCTGAGGCAGCCCTTGAGTTTGTATTGCTTCTTGAGATCTGACCGGTTGTTGCTGTGGTTGTTGCGTTGATTGTTGTGCCGGGGGTTGTTGCGGCAGTGACGGTTGCGGCAATGGATGTTGTTGCTGTGGTTGTTGCTGTGGTTGTTGTTGCTGTTGGGCCTGTGGTTGCGCTGAACTTGGCTCTAATTCAATAAAAAAATGAACAGAAAAATAATAGAAATAATAACAAAAAAAAAGACTTTAGAGAAGTAATTAGCAATAGCAATACTAGTAGCCATAACTTTATCACGTAAAGCAGATAATTGGATCAGCAATATAACAATTGAGAACAAATTTTCATTATTTTCTCCTCTCTAATAATAACGCAGTGGAATCTACGTAAGACGGACATGTGATAATCCTCAAAAAAGTATCTTAAATCATCTCCATAAAAGCAAATTATTAAAACGGACACTTTTGCAGAAATGCTGCCGGCTTTATAGATATTCCACCGCAAAAAATTCTCTTTCAAGCATATAAAGTAAAGATTTTCAATGAACAAACTTCATGTTTAAAAGTAAAAATCTTGTTTAAAATCCTCAATACCTGAAACTTTATCAGAAGCTGAAAAGACAGGCGAGGTCGGCGCTTGCGAAGTTTTTGTCGAGTCAGCCAGTGACGTAATGGGTTGGCGTGCAAGAGCAGATTCGTTTGAAGCCTCTTTCTCTGTGCTTGGTTTAAGATTCACCGTCCCCCCTGATGAAGAAGTAGTTGATGCTGCTTGTAAGGAAGTCGAGTCTGACGATGTTGATGTATTCAAAGAAAAGTTAGTCATCACTGCAGATGGAGCCAGGGGCTTAGTTGCAATGTGTTCTGTATTCTTCTTAACTGCTTCTGATGTTTTAAGTTGTTCCATGAAAAATTGTTGTCTTTCTGCAAGAAGCTGTTGTCGTTGTTGCTCCAGCTAAAGTTTGATAGATAGGATGTATTAAAAGCTCTTTCGTCCTAAATTTATTTCTAATCAACAGCTAGATCCTTTAAAAGTTTTAATTTTGCAAGGGCTAGCATAAACGAACCAATTTGATTAAAAAACCAAACATAAATCTTAAAACCTTTGAAATAGTTAAACAAATTACCCTGAAAATATGACGCTTTTCATTATTTTTAAATGAGCCATATGGCCATTTCCGGGGGAAAATAATTAAAGCAACCAGAACTAGAAAAAATAAACTGAGCAAGTTTGATAAAATAGCATTCAATACAATTTAACTTTATTCGCAAAAAAAACTTGTCCTGAAATCATCTACACAATCAAAGACCTTATAGGTTTCAAATCATTCATAACTATATAAAATATTGGCAATAAGGTACAGAGAAATGTAAATATTGGTCGTTGAACTAAACATTGTTTACACAACACAGCTCTGCTATCCAAATTTGGCAAATTTGGTGAATTTCCATTTTGACAGCTCAACTCGAATAGATGGATTGTTAAAAACATGCAGAATTTCTCACTACTTACTAATTCTCGTTCTCGTTCCATTATCGTTTCTAATTCCTCAAAATGTCGAAGTTTTATTTCTAATTTCTTCATCTGTGTCTCAACGAGCAAGGCAACTAAACTTTTAATCTTCCGCTCTTCGACTTGTGCCAAATGCTGCAATTTACAAAAATAATTATTTTATTAAGCAGAAGCAGAACTTTAAATCACAAAACAATTGACAAAAATCTTAAATTTTTACGCCTGAATTTTCAAGCTTATGCATTGAGAACAATACTTTCTACTTCATAAAAAATAAACATTTCCTGAGTGGACTGTATGTAAATTTATAATTACTAAGTGTATACAGTAAAAGCCCACATGTATATGACAACGTTATGTTTTGAAGGTGAGCCTAACAAATGTTCTTAATCTCAAATGAAGGTCAGTCCACTCGAAAGGTTCAGGTGACAATTTTAGGGTAAAGGTTGCTAAAAGTTGTGGTTCTTACAGTTAGGTCACTCCATGTGCTTACATTTAGGTCACTCAATGTGCTCAATATAATGTTCATGTAATTAAAGAGGCATCAACGCAAAATTTTGGTCTCCGAAAATCGTAACAAAATTTCGGTTGCACGAAGTGCAGTCAAAGT
>JAYJMH010042242.1:0-14888 GCA_036873815.1 Phacellophora camtschatica | reverse complement strand
ATAACCCGTGTCCCCTGCTGGAAACAAGTCATCTCGAGACTTTCGCGGGCTAGGCACGTTAAATACGATAACTCACTTACTCACTTACTCACTCTCAGTTTATACGTGGATGCATATTTCTGTTTTGTTGAAAAAACTGGGTGTCTGTTTTTAACTCTTTCACCCCGGGAAAGGCCACATGGCCCATTGCCAACTATTATAAAACGTCATATTTCCAGGAGTTAAATACAGACATAATTATACATAAATTTCAACATAAATTTCAAGTTTTTATCTCTTGAATAAAATTATTGTGTAAGTGTTACCCTCTGCAAAATGAAATTTACTTTGGATTTTCCTGTTAATTGACAATAAATCCAGGCGTGAAAGGGTTAAATTGATTTATTAATTAATTAATTGTTCAACTTGAGACACTTGGAATCATACTGTAACATTTGAGGCATATTGAATTGAGATTGTTTTCAGAAATTGTTTTTTATGAATCCACGTAAAGTGGGGATTTAAAGTGAGTATCAGCAATCGATTCAATTGTTTTTGTTTTAGGAGGACACGCGAGACATTACATATTCGCAGAGACACAACAAATACGAAATATCAGAACATCACAAATTTAATGCATACTTTCAGTTACCATTCAAAAGATCTCGATCTGTCAGGAAAAGTTCTGAATGTAACACGCCAGAACCGTACTCTCCGTCACACCCTGACACTCCATGCAGTGCACACACACCAACAGAATTTGTTCTTGCCACTCCTCACTCTGGAAAACTTAGTAAGCAAATAAGTTGGTCTTCCCTACTTAACCCAGAAGAAACTAGAGTTCCTCCGTGGTCCAGCAGAACTTTTCCGTTAGAAGAGGATGATTTATTTGATCTTGATAACGAAAGGGGTGCGCGATATCGTCAATATTTACTAGACGAACAGATGAAGGAGGAACACGCGTTGCACGAAGAAGAAAGCGAGTTGCAGGACGAGACCAATAATGTTCATGACGAAAATGAAATTGACGTATCAGAGGATAGGGAATGTGGTAGGACATCGTCTTCTTTATCTGCCGAGCAATCGTCTGCGCAGTCGTCGGACAGTGAATTGTTATCGCCCTTTTCTACTGCAACACCGCCAGGGGAAGAAGATGAAAACTGGACTGTAAAACTTTTAACGGACGAAAAATCATCTCCAGCTGAATCTGGCACAGCTCGCAAAGGCATTGTATTAAAGCTTGCTAAAAAGTGATTAAGTTTCTATTTTAAACTGGGCTTCATTGCTTGATTGTCTGGTTTGTATTTTCAGCTTGTCAATACTTTTAATAGGTTTTCGTTTGATTGACCAGTCATATAAAAATGGTAGGCGTGGCGAGAGGGCTTTTTTATTCGGAATTCTTCTCATTTTTTAACAGAAGCAGTAGTGATTCTGTTAAAATTCCATTAAAGAATTCTTGGATAAGGCTTTTCGTCGCCAGTTTTTTTGGAAAGCTAATTTTTTATTGTGCTTTTCTGTGCTTTGCTCCACACTATTTTGGGGGCTACATGCTTCTCCACAAAACATTCATATGAAAAGACCAAAATTATGATATTGATGTGTCTGAATTTCCAAAGCTGCTCTATATTTTCTTCGTATCTTCGAGACCTGCAAAAGAGCATTTTATTAGGTACTTTTCTTGATATACCGGTGACGGTCGTATTTTGTGCACTTTTATTCATCTTGATCATATCAGTGAAATAACACATTCCAGTGAAATAACACGATGAACTTAGTAATTGTAATGATTTAATTCACTCTTAATATTGAATTATTACAGTAAGATCAAACCAGATGATCAATATAGCTGGGCCGTGTCTAGTAGATTGAAGATAAAACATTTTGTATTTTACGTGTACTTAGTTGAATGTAAAGCGTACTAGCGTTTTACCCTCCATTCTTGTGTATTTGTTTATTTTTCATTTGGATTCATTAAATGATGGAGAAGGTAAATAACTGAATTCTGAATTTACTTGAAAATAGTTTGTCGTTCTGTTTTTCATCGTATTGGGCAAAAATATCGTGTCTTGCTGTGCAATCTTGCCTGCTTTATGAGTTGCAAATTATGTGTTGTTGTTATTGTAGTGCGTGTACTCTTACTAATGTTAAGGGCTAGGGAGATATTTTGTGTTAAAACAAAGTGTTAAAAAAGCGGTGTCAAAACTGTAATGTAGTGGTAGAAAACTGTTTTTTTTTACCCGAAGTGCAAGCCTACAACCTTACTATTTTGGGCTGAATTGGCCAATTGGCAACATTGAAAAACAATTTTACCCAATAGGCAAGGCCAAAACCTGACTATTTTGCCCTAAGTTTGGAAATTATGAATAATAGCATTTTTAGCCAAAAGGTAAGGCTATAACCTTACTATTTCGGCCTTACTTGGCAGTTATGAAAAACAGTATTTTTAGCAAAAAAAGCAAGGCTATAAACTTGGCAGCATTTAATTGGCAGCATTTAAAAGACGCCATTTTTAACCAAAAGGCAAGGCTATAACCTTACGATTTTAGCCTAAGTTCTCAACTTGGAAAACAGCAATTTTAGCCAAGGGCAGGGCTATACCCTTACCATTTTTGGCTAAATTGGCAAATTTTTGAAAAACGGAATTTTTTTCCGAAAGTCAAGGCCATTTTGGGCTAAATTGTTATTTTGTAAAACCTCGTTTTCAGCCAATTTTTAAAATTTTGAAGAACAGCAATTTTAGCCAAAAGGCATGGCTATAACCTTACCATCTTTGGTGAAATTATCAAATTTCAAACAACCTCGATTTGATTTAGCAGGTAAGGCTATAACCGTACCATTTTGGGTGAAATTGACCAATTTTGAAAAAAATGATTTTAGCCAAATGGCAAGGCTTTAACCTTATGGTTTTAGCCCAAGTTTGCAAATTTGTAGAAACAGCAATTTTAGCCAAAAGGTAAGATTATAACGTTAACATTTAGAGCGAAATTGGCAAAATTAAAAAACTTTTTAGACAAAAAGTAAGGCTATAGCCTAGTTCAAACGCCGTACTTTTACATGTGCCGAACCTAATTGGTGAATTAAGCACATGAGAAGCACGGCGTTTGAATCAGTTAAGTACGGCAGTTTTAATTAAGTACGGCAAACATTGCAAAACACGGCAGAGCTTGCCGTGCCGCACGACTCTGGCGCGATTCTGTTTCAAACGTCGAACTTTTCATGTGCCGAACTAAATGCATAATTTGTTATAATTTAATTTCCTTTCCACAGGTCCTTTCTTCACTCTTACGCACATGCGCAATTAAAAAAAATTCAATTTGGCGATAACACACAACAAAAGCAGATTTTGTAACGATAGTGCCAACACGCCAATTTCAAAGTGATTTGCCATTCAAGACGAAGCGATTTCTCTAAAGCAGAAAATAAAAACGTTTGGCACGACAAAGGACGAAGGTCTGTTCTGTGAACACCAAATATCGTTGACTGGTTAAATGAGATGTCAACTGTCGTTGGGGTTGTGCCATATTGAATAACACGACCATGTGAGAAACACTGTTTGTATTCTTCTTTTTCTATTGGTCATTGCAATCCTAAATTTTGCGTTCGCAATTTGTCGTCTTCGTCTGCTTTTTTGCAATAAAGACGTTTCAAAATAAAGTATGACTTGTCGTTTTTGTTGGCCATCTTGATAACTTTTAATTGGGCGCTTTTTCAGTACTTTATGTAAATTTTCTCTCAAATGTCAAAAACAACACATTAAGTACGGCATTTAAAACGACTGCTGTGCCAGAGTCGTGCATGTGTCGATCCTAACACAATTAGGTTCGGCACATGAGAAGTACGCCATTTGAACTAGGCCTTGCAATTTTGGGCGAATTTTGCCGATTCTAAAAAACATTTTTTTATCAAAAGGCAAAACTATAACCTTACTATTTTGTGCTGAATTGGCAAATTTTTTAAAAACAGCAATTTAAGCTAGAAGGCAAGACTCTAACCATACCATTTGGGAATAAATTAGCCAATTTTGAAGGAAATCATTTTTAGACATAAGTCAAGGCTATAACCTTACCATTTTAGGCGAAATTAGCCAATTTTGGAAAAAATCATTTTTAGCCAAAAAGCCAGGCTATAACCTTACAATTTAGTGCTAAATTGGTAAAAGCCTCGCCTTAACGTATAAAGCGATGCCTTAAAATTTTAGGCGTAATTGGTTAATTTCGAAAAATTTCATTTTCAGCCAATAGGCAAAGCTATAACCTTACCATTTTGAGACAAATTAGCCAATTTGAAAGCATCGTTTTTAGCTTAAGGGCAAGGCTATAGCCTCACCGTTTTAGCCTAAGTTTTCAAATTTTGAAAACAGCAATTTTAGTCAAAAGTCAAGACTGTATCCTTACCATTTTGCGCTAAATGGGCAAAAACCTCGCTTTAACGAAAAAAGGCAATTACCATTTTGGGTGAGATTTGCTAATTTTGAAAACCTCATTTTTACCCTTACCATTTTGGGTTAAATTTACAAATTAGTAAAAATTTCGCCTTAACATAAAAGGCAAGGCTATAGCCGTACTATTTTGGGCGAAATTAGCCAATTTTGAAAAGAATTTCTTTTACTTAAAAGGCAAAGCTATAAACCTTACAATTTTGCACTGAGTTTACAAATTATCAAAAAGGAAAAGAATTTCTTTTACTTAAAAGGCAAAGCTATAAACCTTACAATTTGGCACTGAGTTTACAAATTATCAAAAACAGAATTTTTAGCCAATAGGTAAGATTATAACCTTTCTATTTGGAGCGAAATTGGCAAAATTTAAAAAAACTTTTTGGCAAAATTTAAAATTATTAAAAACAGCATCTCTGAATTTTTAACTATTTTAAGAGCAATTATCAGATTTTGTATCAACAACGTTTTTACCAAAAAGGCAAAACTATCTATAACCTTACTATTTTGCCCTATGTTTGCAAATGATGAATAATAGCATTTTTAGCCAAAAGATAAGGCTATAACCTTACTATTTTGGTCTTACTTGACAAATTATGAAAAACAGCATTTTTAGACAGAAGGTATGGCTAGAACCTTAAAATTTTGGGCGAATTTGGCTGATTCAAAAAAATATTTTCATCAAAAGGCAAGACTAATTATAAAAAACAGCATTTTTAGCTGAAAGGCAAGGCTATATTCTTACGGTTTTAGTAAATGTGGGTTAAGGCCAAGGAAATGAAATGAGATTAGAATTGTTGAGAAAAGTTTTGGAAACCTGGGATAGCTCAATCAAGGCTCCTCTCACCTCTTCAACGCACTTCATTATAGTTCTTGTTAGTTCCTATTAAAGGATTTGGCCAGTTTTTATTCAGGCTTTTAGGTTATTTAATATTGTCTATCTATTAAAGTTACATTGTTGAATTGTCTATTGAGTTGCAATCAACTTGCCCGGAAATTTAATACCTGTAAAAGATTGTCGTACCACCAAAAAGGATTGAGAAAGATCCGAGAAACCATATGGTGAAACAAGCATTGAAATTGCGTTCCAATACCTTTGGTCTTTCATTCAAACAGAGGAAAAAGAAAGAACTGGCAAGCAAAATTTTGCTCTGATTCACCCCACAAAAATGTAAGAGAAAAAAAAATTGAATTAGAACTAAAAAAAAATTAAAGTTGTTTAAAAAAAATTTCATTTAATTAAAAAAAAAAATTCAGTTGAATTAAAAAAAAAATTGAATTGAAATGAATTGAAAAAAAATTGAATTGAATTGAATTGAAAAAAAAAATGAATTGAATTGAAATAAAAAAATTGAATTGAATTGAAATAAAAAAATTGAAGTGAATTGAAAAAAAAATCGAATTGAATTGAAAAAAAAATTGAATTGGATTGAATTGAATTTAAAAAAATTGAATTGAATTGAAAAAAAAATTGAGTTGAATTGAATTGAAAAAAAAATTGAATTGAATTGAAATAAAAAAATTGAGTTGAATTGAATTGAAAAAAAAATTGAATTGAATTGAAAAAAAAAATTGAATTGAATTGAAAAAAAAATTGAATTTAATTGAATTGAATTTAAAAAAATTGAATTGAATTGAAAAAAAAATTGAATTGAATTGAAAAAAAAATTGAATTGAATTGAATTAAAAAAAAATTGAATTGAATTGAAATAAAAAAATTGAATTGAATTAAAAAAAAATTGAATTGAATTGAAATAAAAAAATTGAGTTGAATTGAATTGAAAAAAAAATTGAATTGAATTGAAATAAAAAAATTTAATTTAATTTAATTTAAAAAAAATTGAATTGAATTGAGAAAAAAATTGAATTGAATTGAAAAAAAAATTGAATTGGATTGAATTTAAAAAAATTGAATTGAATTTAAAAAAATTGAATTGAATTGAAAGAAAAAAATTGAGTTGAATTGAACTGAAAAAAAAATTGAAGTGAATTGAATTGAAAAAATACTGAATTAAATTGAATTAAAAAAAAGTTGAATTGAATTGAAAAAGAAAACTGAATTGAATTGAATTAAAAAAATTGAATTGAATTTAAAAAAAATTGAATCGAATTGAAAAAAATATTGAATTGAATTGAAAAAAAAATTGAGTTGAATCGAATAAAAAAATTGAATTGAATTGAAATAAAAAAATTGAATTGAATTTAAAAAAAAAATTGAATTCAATTGAAAAAAAAATTCAATTGAAAAAAAAAATTGAATTGAATTGAAAAAAAATTGAATTGAATTGAAAAGAAAATTGAATTGAATTGAATTAAAAAATTGAATTGAATTGAAAAAAATTGAATTGAATTGGATTGAAAAAAAAATTGTGTTGAATTGAAAAAAAAATTGAATTGAATTGAAATAAAAAAAATTGAATTGTATTGAAAAAAAAATTGAATTGAATTGAAAAAAATATTGAATTGAATTGAAATAAAAAAAATTGAATTGAAATAAAAATTGTATTTAATAAAAATTGAATTGAATTAAGAAAAAAATTGAATTGAATTGAAAAAAAAATTGCTTGTTTCTCATAGTCTTGTTTGTCAGATACAGATCATGTAAATGTATTTTTAGATTGTACTTCGACTGCACTTCGTGCAACCGAAGTTTTGTTACGATTTTCGTAGACCAAAATTTTGCGTTGATGCCTCTTTAAGTTTTCAAATCATGCAATACAGAATTTTTTTTTAGCCATAAGGCAAGTCTATAACTTTACCATTTTGGGCCAAATTGTCTAATTTTGAAAAATTGTATTTTCAGCCAAGAGGCAAGGCTATAACCTCACAATCACGCCGTAAAATGGTCTACATTAAAAAGTTTTAATTTCATTCAAAAGTAAGGACGTATAACCTACTAAATGAATTTTAGAAAACGTAGTTTTCAACCAAAAGGCAAGGTTATAACCTTATTATTTTGTCATAAATGGCCCAATCTGAAAAGACTTGTTTTCATCCAGAAGGCAAGGCAATAACCTTACCATTTCGTTATAAATTGGCCAATTTTGAAAACCTTAACATTACATTGATTTCAGCCAAAGGCTAGGTTATAACCTTATGAAATTGAACTTAATTGGTCAAATTTGAAGAAAAAATTTCCAACAAAACGTTAGGCTAAAACCTTACCACTAAGGGCTAGAAATTGCCTATTTTTAATAAATTATTGTTTTCTTCCATATGGGGCAAGGCTATAATCCTTTTATGAGAAAGTTTTTTAAGAAACTGGCTATAAAAGTAACATTTTTTAAATTACATCCTAATCTGCTTAATTTTGGCCAAAGCTTTGAGGTTACAGCCTTGCATTTTGCAGAAAGCAAATATTGTAAAAAGCCAAAATGATGCCACTTCAGATGGAGTTATTTTCAAGAAAATGATATTTCTATTTTATTCAATAAAATTAATTATACATTAAAGGATTTAATTAGCCAAGATATGTTACCTTTTTGTTGGTCCTATATACTACCTTTTCGTTAGTCTTATATAGTACCTTCTTGTTGGTCATATATACTACCTTCTTGTCAGTCTTATATACTCTGTAAAAAAGACGTGTAGAATTATGCAAACATTGTTGAACTCCATTGTTGTAAGTCTGTTGGACAACCAGGATAACTTGAAAGAACATTGGATATTTGTGAATTGTCAACTAGCAATGTCATCGGCTGGAATTCTTTAGGAATCGTTGATTGACTAAGACTATGCAATGGCTTCGCTATCTCCAGCGCGAGCAAATGTTCGAATGCTTTTAATGCAACCATCTTTTCAAACCTTTGTAACGAAGTGCTTCTCTTCAGGACAAACGACTGGTACTCTAAAAAAATAATGATAAAAATAGTATTGAGATTAGTTCTTTTTATTGCAATATACTAAAACTTTTCATACCTTTACATACCACATACAAATTCAATATTATTGATATTAGCTCTTTGTACTGCAATATACTCAAGCTTTTCATACCTTTAAATATCATATCAAAATTAAATAGTATTGACATCAGTTATTTTTACTGCAATATGCTTAAACTTTTTATACCTTTAAATATCATATCAAAATTAAATAGTATTGATATTAGTTCTTTTTACCGCAATATACGTAAACTTTTTATACATTTAAATATCATATCAAAATTAAATAGTATTGATATTAGTTCTTTTTACTGCAATATACTTAAACTTTTCATACCTTTAAATATCATATCGAAATTAAATGGTTCACCACTTCTTCTCTCCAGGACATGTTTCATTGCAACGATGAGACATAACTCCAAAACAGACAGTCCTAAAAAAACAATGCTTGTTTTGATAAATTGACAATAGTTAAAATATCTAGCAAATTTAGAAATGACGTGGTCAAAAAGTTTAATAAACTGTTATTTTCATTATGTTTTTACCATAAGTAGAGAACCCAATTTTTAATGCCTTCAAAAAAATTTGATATTGATACACCAAAAAAAATTAAATTCACATCAACTCAAAGTTTTGAGAATTTATGCTTTGATGCTGGCAGCCATATCAGTGGGCAACCAGCATGCTTCCTCGTACAGTACAATGAAAAATGCCTGAACTTTTTAGGCTGACAACTTCTTATAACTGTTGATCCAAATGACTCGAAATTTGGTAGGAAAGAATAACATGCTGTTTTGTTGTTCATATCATAATTTGATAAAAATTGCACTTAATTTGCATTTAACTGTCATTTTATGACGTCATATGGAAACCATCAATAGTTACAACATGTTTTTTTATAAGAACAGCTCACTTCTGTCTCAGCCTAGATTAGTTCTTATTTCTGGACTGATCTTTTACAAATGTGCTACCCAGTCTCAAAAAGATCTTTAAAGTGTGTTTCAGTTCAAGTGCTCAACACCTGCATACCTTTTTGCACTCAACGCAAGTACGTTCTGAGATGCCAAAACATTATTACCCAAATCTCAGCCTGGAATTTCTTATATAGGTTGTTGTTTATAAAAAGAAGATGTACGTTGTTGTCAAAATTATAGTAATTTAAAGACATGAAACCTGTAAGGGATTTGAGCTTGAAAATGATGTCAAGACCAAAATTTGCTCTAAAAAACTTTTGCGGTCAAATTTCTCACAAACCTAAAATCCTTTTATTGCCATAACTTTGACAAAAATAAACGTGGAAATTTAAAAATTTCCAAACTGAGCATTGCTTACACGATCCAGCTCTTTTATCAAAAATGTATTTCCTCAAAAATTCGATATGTTTTACAATGGCAGGGGCCTTATCATGAAATAAAAATAAAAGCTAGAAGCAATTTTAAAAGAGAAAAATGAACAAGAACTTACCTTTCAACATTTCGCTTTTACCATCAACTTCCTGATTCTTAAAAACGCTGATAAAATTCTTGCGAGTCAAATAAGGTGCTTTCGTGTTTACTTTACAAACTATATGTGCTAAGCTCATTGATAATGATCTTATATCTTTTGTTTTGTTGAAGTGCGTTCGTATGACTTCTCTTACAGATTTGTCATCTGTTATTTTCTAGAATAGTAAAAAGACTTTACATCACAACCAAAACAAACTTAAAGCCAGTTTATATGAGTCCGGGTTATATGAGTCCGCGAGAAACTGGAAAGCTTGGTTTTGGCATCAAACTTCCAAAATTCCCGTGTGATGATGGTGATGATTAGACTCACTACAAAAGTCGCTAGTTCGCTCCTCCGCCTGATATCCCTCTGCTAAACTAACTGACTGAAGCGACAACAACAAAGAACGAAAGTACGCGGAACTTATGCAGTGAGTCTAAGCAATGATGATGATGATGAGAGGATATGATAAAATAGTGTAAGGAAAGCAATAAATATACACACTCACTTGGACACAAGTATTCCATCTCTCCTTGTAAGCTCTAAATTCAAAGTCTCTTGGAACGAGTAACAAATCCCTAAATAATGAAACAAATGTAAACGTAAAATCTCACAATAATGCTGCACATGGATCGAAAGATGAAACGGCAAATCTTGTTGCTCCAGCAGAGTCAACTCAAAGAATGTGACTTACACCACATGAAACAAGAAGAAAAAGTTTCTAAAAAATCTACAATCTGTCAATTTCATTATTGTTACAAAATCTGCTCTCGTTGCTGCATTGTGTGATTGTTCGTTGGATTTTTTTTATAGCAGTTATTGTAAACTATTTTTAGCTAACTACTATTACAATAAAACTAACCTGAGCATTGATAAGTATTCTCCAAAATCAATTTTACTGAATGTTAGGATACTGCGATGAGAATATCTTGATTTTACTCTTTTTTCCAACAGCTCAATGACATCCTACACATATGTAGCAAAGAGAATTAAATATCAGCTGGATTGAAGGAAAACTTTCCGAATCAAAAAATGAACCAAACAAAAACAAAATCGCTGTTTGACTTGCTGCACAGATTTTATGAGAAAAGCTAGCTTCGATTTCAGCCTCGATTTGTTCTTATTTCTAGACTGACTTTTATGAAACTTCTACCCCCACCTTGCTCAACATGTTTCTCAAAGTATGTTCAAATCAAGAGCTAAACGCCTGCATAATTTTTCAAACTGAACGCAAGTAATTTCTGAGACGTCAATTTTTCTTCACCAATTACCAAAAAAAGCCAGGTGCTATGCAGTAAAATCCAACCTTTAAGAAACTCTATACAGAAGGTATGGAGAACCCAAAGAAAATATTTGTGGGAATGTCGTAAGTTAAAATAAAATGTGCCAAAAATAAGTAGCATGATGAAAAATAATCCAGAACAATTTTTAACAATTGAAAAATTAATTCAATCATTTCCTTATTAACAATTTATGAAAATCAAATACTGTAGAATAGTGCCCAGTTACTACTGCACCAAGATCCTTAGTTCAGAGTAACTGCTCCGAAATGGAGATATGGATTTATTACTATTAATAAATAGGTGCTGTGGAGGAGCTTTAGCTTTCCTAGTCGGCATCGTTTATGGTTAGAACTAGGACGGTATCTGATCGTCTTCGACTTTGTTTGCCAAAATCTATCAATAAATCCTTGAGCTATACCGAAGGAAAGTCAACGCCATAATGTAGCATTTTTAGCAGATTGCAGCAGGAGAAATCCCCCATTTTTTGTTTCATTGAGTATAACGAGCGCAGTGAGGATTGGGTAGATTTTGGCAAACAAACAAAGTTATAAATTGAAGCCTCTTATATCAAATTCAAGCAAAGACAAAATTATCAAAATTTTTGATCCTCCACAGAAGCTTTGCAAGCGTGGGAATATTATTTGGGCCTCTCAGTATGTAACTTACAAGTCTACACGTGACACCGATGACACTGATCGGTGTTTCCTTATTGCGTGATACATCGAGCAGATTGTAAATCAGAGCTTGGTTCTTGTGTTGCGTGAATAAATCGAATTCATCCAGAATTACAATAACAGATCGAGTATTCTGACATCCTGAAACAAGTTAACAACAGGTTTTCATATATAGGTATACATTTTTAAAAAGACATGAGATATATATAAATCATAATTACAATTTACTCCAGTAATTAAATATCCTAAGAGTGCATTAATTCCCTATAAAGAGACACCAGTACTCACAATTTTATAAGAACAGCTAGCTGCAGTCTGAGGATGGCGTTTGTTGTCATTTTACTCTATACATCAAGAGTTTCTAATTTTTAAAGTAGGGCTACATTAAACAAATTTTAGTCAAAAAATGTATTACGTAAACACTCACCACTGCGAAACGAGTCCAAAATAAAGGCTAAATTATCAGCAAACGAACCCTATCGAAAAATATACTTTAGTTAAAAAGATTTATGTGAATTTATCTTAAAATTGGCAGAAAATTTTGTCTTTACAAAATAATCATGCCATTAAAGCAGGCAGGTTGTTTTATTGTCAAAACATAGACTGAAAATAAAACAATTTTTTCCAAACTTGAAAGCTCAAGAATTAAGGAATCGCTACTTTTACATTTTTAAGTTTTGGACAGGTAAATGTGGTTGCAGATTACTGGTTGATATACCAAATTCTAAGTTTGCCCTTCGGACGTCGTTATTGACACAATTTGAGGTTTTTAGTCTGAGGGATTTCAAGCTACAGCCTTGCAAAAGGGGTTAGCTTTTTGGGGTCACCCGGTACATATGCCAAAAATTCTAAAAATTGATTCATCACAAGTTAAAATATAATGCCAAAACAATGCAAACAAATGTAATGCAGATGCAAGGCAAACAAATAAAAAAAATTAGAATACTCACAAGAACTTGATCTCCAATTACATTTTCTAATTCTAACTGCCTAGCAATCTCTTGCAGTGATGTCTTGTCGTCAGTTTGTAATAAACCTAAAATACATTTTAAAAATTCAAATTTTCTTCCAAATAAAAATTTATTTTATGCAAAGTTTGTTCTCATATAACAATACCATTCTAAACTACACTTGCTTCTCACATGCTTGGAAGTTCCACAAAGATCTGTCCTAGGGCTCTTTTTCTTGAGTATCTTTATTAATGACCTGTTTCTTTTAATGAACAATGCAGATATTTGCAATTACGCTGATGACGATACTATCTATGTATGCGATAAGTGTTGATGTTTGAAAAAATGATAAGCCGTTTTAAAAACAGTAACGAAGTCTTGGAAAACTGACAATTTTTCGTTCTCTTCAAAGTATGGAAAGTCTACAAAAACTTTTCATTCATTCCGAGATTTTTCACAGCGAGAAACAGAGAACATAGGCTATTTTTGAAGAATTCAAATACTCTTTATGGAAAACCGTGTATTCAAACTTCAAAATCAAAAATATTGAAAAAGTCAACAACCAAATTTTCACTGTAGTTCAAAACAATTCTTAAAATATCAGATGTCTCCAAAAAGCTACACACACGTTTGCAAAGCTACAGTGGAGGAGCTGGGTTCTTGGTACTTGTGTATCTATATAAAATCTATATGAATGTTATAAAAGAACCTTCAGCTTAACGTTTGATACCTTGCTTCGCAATATCCACTCAATGATCGCTGGTTACAACAAATTAAATTACTTATTGTCTTTTTCTGCAAAACGAAAAGCTTTTGTGGTAATGACCACAAATGTCAAAATCTATTTTGTTAGCTTTGAGCTGAATTTATACAAAGTCCACATTGATGGATAAATTTTTTACCTTCTGAATCAGTCATTGAAAAAGAACGTATATCTTCACAATAAAATTCCAATATTATCAGTTATCATCAGATATTAGTTTTCAAAGAGACAACTTTGACTAAATCAAAAGTGATCTTTCCTGTGTGAGACGTTTCTTCGGTAGCATTTGTCATTTATTGATCAAAATTAAGGTTCCTTTGCCATAAATCACGAGCTTCAAGGAAAAGTAAAGATCAGTTTTATTATTTTGTCATTATTTCTTGCTATGCTTGTCTTATATTACGTGTTTTGATTTGTACAGTCCCAGGGCAATTACTGCACAAATCAAAACACAGAATGTAGGACAAGTAGAGCAAGAAAAATTAACAATGAAACAAATTGATGTTTAATTTTCCTGAAGCCCATGCATAAACATCCAATTTTCAGAAGTACATGGGCAAGATCACCCTCCGGTTTTGAGAAAACACTTAATGTTGGTTATCATTAGGCATAACTCAGCGATCATTCATTTGAATTTTCAAACCAAGGTATCAAACTTCAAGATGAAGTGTCTTCAAAATCAAATGGAATTAAAAGCTCATCTACAAAAGTTTGCAAACGTGTATCCTTTTTCTGATATCGTGTATCTGTAAACCTGTTTTATACTATCGTGCATACGGTAGGATACACACTTTTTTTATAAGAATACCTAAATTTTTGCTGAGGCTCAATATTACGGTGGCCCACAACGGCCACAGCACAAACTTTTCTCACGGTACACTTTCATATTTCTCACGGCACATTTTCATATTTCTCACGGCACACTTTCATATTTCCACGGCACACTTTTATATTTCCATGGCAAACATTTATATTTCTCGCGGCACACTTTCATATTCTCACAGCACACTTTTATATTTCCACGGCACACTTTCATATTTCTCACGGCACACTTTCATATTTCCACGGCACACTTTTATATTTCCACGGCAAACATTTATATTTCTCGCGGCACACTTTCATATTCACACAGCAGACTTTTATATTTCCACGGCACATTTTCATATTTCCACGGCACATTTTCATATTTCCACGGCACACTTTTATATTTCCACGGCACACTTTCATATTTCCACGGCACACTTTCATATTTCCACGGCACATTTTCATATTTCCACGGCACACTTTCATATTTCCACGGCACATTTTCATATTTCCATGGCACACTTTTATATTTCCACGGCACACTTTTATATTTCCACGGCAAACATTTATATTTCTCGCGGCACACTTTCATATTCTCACAGCACACTTTTATATTTCCACGGCACACTTTCAT
>JAYJMH010042231.1:0-14894 GCA_036873815.1 Phacellophora camtschatica | reverse complement strand
CATTTAGCTTGAAAATGATGTTAAGATGACATCGAAACGTCGCTCATTATTATCGTTAATATTTATAATTAAATTAAAAACGTTTACAGTAATTTTTACAGGCATGAATGATTTCATTATACAAGATGTTAATAGACTAGTATAAATTACATTAACATTTTTACAAAACCACAAACGCCTAAACTAGAGTGGCAGGGATAGCATTAAAAGATCGAAAGACCTTGATTCCATAATGACCCCCTTAGAAGTTTTGTGGTGAAAAAAAAAGATCTCTAATAAATTAAAGATTCACCTGAAAATCCCATATTTTCTAATTATCCTTTTCAAATTTGTAAACCATATTCAAAAATGCAATTTAAATTTATATTTTTCAGTCATTGATTACGATTTTGTCACAAATCCAATTTCAACAACTGTTAACATTGGCCAAACAGTCACACTCCAATGCACACCACCTCGAAGATATCCCAGTACAGTTACGGTGTCTTGGTACAAAGATTATTCCTTGTTGCAGCAAGCCAGCATTATCAGAATACTGAATGACTTTTCGTTGCAAATTTCTGGTATTACAAAGCAATACCAAAGTTTATATTTTTGCGAGGCACATAACCCTATCACTAAAGAAAAGAGAACTTCTAAAACAGCAACTATTACTGTCAGAGGTTTGTTTGTTTTGTATCTTATTTTTCAAATTTGGGACATTTATGTCGAGTCAAATTCAATTGATATTGAGTTTATCACAAACGCGACCAAAATTCGCCTTGTACCCAAACGTTAAACTGAGTGAGTGATTGTGTTTAACGTGTCTACCTTGCAAAAGTATCGAGATGACTTGTTTCCAGTAGAGGACACGGGTTATATATAACCATCCACAAAGCTGATACTCATTTTACCGACCTCGGGAGGGTGAAGTAAACTTTGGGAGATGCGGCTGGTATTTGAACCCCTGTCACTCAAGCAAGAGGCATAAATTCTTCCTTATATTCTTTGGATTTAATTTATTTGGCAACATTTGTCAATTTCAAAGCCATCTAAACAGAGCATCATAAGCTTTAGTAGAGTTTAACTCAGATTGGATGCATAGCTTCAAACAATAGTTTTATCATGGATTTAATTGATATAATTTGAATTTGATTCTGCAAAAGTGTGGTGCTTGAAATGAAGCTTCGACTTATATTAAAAGCATTAAAATCTGACCCTATGTTGGCGATGGTTTATTCCGGTCAGCGACCACAGCTTTGTCTCCAGCTACTCTGCCATTTCGTGATCACATGGAAATTATCTTTTTCATGATTGGCTCTAGGCTTTATAATGGAATCAACGAATGCCAGTAGATATGGTTCAGATACAGACCCGGGGGATATGCTGCCGATAAGGGTGGGTTTGATGGCAGTTAAACTTCTCTAGGTAAAAATTTTAGCAAAAAATGCCTTAACGATGAGTTAGATATAAAAAATTATCCTTAATGTTGGTTGTTTTTGAATGGAACACAATATTAATGTTGGATATATGATATATAATCCGCAAATTTGAACATTAAAGATGGGTTGGTTTATAAAACTTCAGCGGCACACTCCCGTCCGACCTTGGGACATGCACCCCCCTACCGGGGAGAAAGGATTCTTCCATAGAATAGTAGATTGTTAATAGCAGTTTTTGTTGTTGTTGGTTTTTCATAACATTGTGAAGTTATTTACCAAATTACCAGCATTAAATAATAATTTATTTTTAGTTGCACCATCTATCAATACATCACTGAGTAACATTTCGGGAATCGTCGGCCAAACAATGACAATTTCCTGTTCTGCTTCTGGAGATCCCCTTCCTACTATCACATGGCTCAAAGGAACTCGCAGCATTGTATCGTACAATGGTGTCATGGTTCTGCGGAATGTTAGCTTGGTTGATGCAGGCCTTTACACGTGTACAGCTTCAAATCCCGCGGGACAAAATTCAAAATCATTTCATTTTAAAGTTTTAAGTAAGTGGAAACTTTAATTGTTTTTTGTAAATAAAAAAATAAAAATAAAATAAAAAAAGATTTTTTGAAATTTGGGTTTGATAACATGACAGAATGATATCAGAATTATTGCACGCAGGAGCGGAGCCAGCCCAAGAAAAATTTAATGGACAAACTAAAAGAGTTAAAGTTCATTGAATCATTACGCGAGTCGTTATTTTTCTTGTTGTTTTTTTGTTTTGCTTACTATATGACATTTATATTTGCTTGTATGACATTTATCCAGGTTTGACGTCACATCGGTGTTAATATGACGTCACTTAATACTCCTGATCACATGGCTAGAAAACTCAGAAAACCAGAAAATTAGACCCCTCTGGAATACAACTATTTTATATTCAGTTGTGTAATGTTACGTTTTTAAGTCATATTTATACCAATAGGGTATATCTAGAATATCAACAACAATTTACCACCAAAGTACATGATATTAACAAAACAGCAAAGAAAAACAAATTATTACAAAGTTACAAATTATTTGAACAAGTAGCGTGGAATATCCACCCCCCCCTCCCCTGTTTAAGATATTTACAGCCTTTGACTGAGATTTTGAGTCCTTAAATGGCCATAAGCATGGCATTATATCAGAAAATGGACCTCATCTTCTACATTATCACTTTGAAACCATCAACAAATTCTTTCTTCCATGGCTACTACTACTGTCGCCCTACTTCTATCATTAGGTCATGGTCACTGCACCTCAATTTTGTAGGTCATGGTCACTGCACCTCAATCTTTTATATCCTGCAAGCAGTTTGAAGTTTTAAACGTTCGTTTATATAATACAGTTTCCCATGTTTTCCATTTGTTAGGAACGTCACAGTTACTCATTTCCTCCACTCGTTGACATATATTTCTATTAAGCTTGATATATATTTTGCTATCAACAAAACAGACATCTTCTCTAACTACTTTTAAAAGAATTCAGATTTTTATTTTGTTTTATATAGAGTTTATTTTGTATATATTTTATTTTCAATTTTTAGCAAAACCATCCGTCATCGTCATGCCAACAAACAAAACAAAAATCAGAGATGGATTTGCAGAATTTCGATGCGAATTTGGTGGTGACCCAAAACCAGTTTCAACCTGGTATTTCATTCCTAAAACTTCATTCAGTCGTCAGAGTATTGTGGCAAGTTTTCGTGTCGTTATTACTACCACTAGTCTTCGTATAAATTCTTTGAAAAAATCAGATGAAGGTACATACATATGTAAGGGTGAGAATACTGGTGGACAATTGGAAGTTCTTGCATATTTAACCATCTATGGTAATTTTATATTGTCATTATTTTTTTTATAAGTGGCCCTTTATGTGGTGTAAGTCAGCAGGTGTACGTAGGAATTCCATTTTTTGCCCTACCTGAAAAAGTTGCGGGTTCATGCGAAATGTAGTTGTGTTACAGGCGTATTGTAAAATGTTGTGTCCCCAAGATGCCTGAATGAAACTAACAATAACAACACACTAGAAAATGTGGTGCTTGCAAGAAGCGGCCTTGAGGTTGTCAACATATTATGTTACCTCGGTGTTGGTAGTAGTGCTGAATCATGTACTGTAACCAAGGTACATTGCGGATGAAATGAGTTCAGATAACTCTTACCGCTATCATTAAAAGTGAGAGGTAAGCTCTAAAAAACCTGTGTGCGAAGTGTAATGCTTTATGGGAGTGAAACTTAGCCTGTCAAAGTTGACGACACAAAAAGGCTACATCGAAACGAAATTTCAACAATCCGCTGGATGTTCGGTCAAAGAGGTCGTGGTAGGCCCCATAAAACCTGGGAGTGGATAGCCAACCTTCATGCAAAAGTACTTAGACATGAGGATTAGGATGAGCAGAATCTTGCAGAGGGCGATCTGCAATTACATAGACAGTCTAACCCATACTTACATGGATTAATTATGAACTTTAAAGTGACGATGAAGATTTTTATCATTTTAGTTTGATTGATAAAGAATGCCCAAGTTGTGATCCATCATTTTCTTATCATTTTTAAATCTTATTGATTAAAAGAATGAAATGAAAATAGAAACTAAATTATTTATTATCAATTTTGTTTTAGTTCCACCGTCATTTACTGTTAGTCCAATGAACAAAACAACAATAAGAACTTCAACTGTTATATTTCGATGTGAAGCTTCTGGTGATCCCCCACCAGCTGTGTCTTGGATTTTTCAAAGTACAATTTTGTCATCTGGTCCTAAGTATACAATTGCTTCAAAATCAATAGCAGTGAAAAGTATTACCCAAGCTGATGCTGGCTGGTATTCATGTAAGCTAAAAAATGTTGCTGGGGAAAACTTTACAAAGGCATTTTTAGACGTGCAAGGTAATCAATTTATTTTATTTTATCAATTTTTCTGGGGTCGTTTCTCGTTGAATCTCCTGGATTTGGCGGCTAACTTTCTACGGTTAGCCATCTTGGCTCAATTTTGTTTTTGGGGTGCTTTATGTAGAGTGATGTAGTTTTGGGGGCTACTTTTATTTGGTTAATCATCTTGGTTCAATTTCATAATAAAAATTTATCTCTTTTTGTTACAAGTTATGTTACATATATTTTTAACGAATAGATTAATTATTTCGATTGTTTATGGTTCAAAAATATTGTTTATTTCAATAAACAAATTACTTTTATTAACTAACCAGTTATATGATTAACTAAACGCCGAATTCTGATATGGCTATTTGTTTACACTGTCACGTATTTTTGCTTATAAAGTTACCATGTCAACGATAAAGTTACTGTACTACGTTGGTATACACCAAACCGGTAATAACGGGTTTTGAAACTCAGCCTGTTTTGTCTCTTAATATAGAGTTATGCTGATGTATGCTGCCTACAATGGAAAAAAGCCATATCACTACACTTTTATTGTTAGAAATTATTTCTATCATTTGAATTAAGACTCATGATCAATTTTCAAATGCAATGTCGAGCCAGAAAATCTTTTACTTTCTTATAAATCAGTTCGTTGGTAGTGAATTCTTACTTTATTAATTAAACCTATCCCACAGTTCCACCAACAATTACCCAGTTTTTAGTGCCTCGTAAGGTGAAGGCTGGAAGTAGTTTTTCAATACAGTGCAGTGGAATGGGCAATCCGACGCCTCGGATAATCTGGAAAAGAAACATGACACAATCAATTGAAGTGGATGGCTTACATGTGATTGGAAGTATGGATAATTTAACGATAATGAGTGCAAAGACTCAAGATAGTGGGATTTATGCATGCAACTTAACAAATGCTTTGGGATCATCACTTCGAAATGAAACGCTCGTTGTTCAAGGTGAGTTAAGATTATTCTGATAAGTAAGTAAGTAAAATTATGCCACTAACTTAAAGTTTACAATTTAAAACATAAATTAGACGATAAAATGTAACACATGCATGATGACTCAATCAAATTTTAAGCGTAGCTGCAAAAGATTTATTTTAATAACATAGATTTATCATGGATTTAATTGATATTGTTATATTTGACTTGACATGGGTGCGACGTAACTACATGGCCAAAAGAAAATTTAAGAACTGTGAAATATTTCTTTATTTGTAGTCGTTTTTACATTTATCTTGAAAGGCATACTTCTTATTTTGAAAGCGTTTTTCCCAAAATTTTAAAAGCATACTTTTTGTCACTTTAAATTAGATTTTAAAAATAGCAATGATTAAAATTTTAAAATTCGTTCTAAATTAAACTCTGAAATTCGTTTTGGGATTCATCAACATAACTTTTTAATTATATATTTTCATCATTATTACACTAAATCTAGATTTTATGTTTCATTGTAATTTAGATTTTAATTCAGACCAAGAAGTACTTTCTGTTATGTTGTGTTGCTGTTTGTATCATACTTGAATAAATTCTGATATGAATTTTTTTAAATTTTAAATACAGATTGCTGTCTTCATATTGATAAATCAATCAACCAATCAAACTAGAAGTGATGTTAAACAAATAAACGAACTCGAAAAATTTCAAATAATTGTAAATGTTATTAAATTAAATTATCAGGTAAAATCTCAAGCAAAATTTAAATTTAATTAAATCAATGGTATATAATTTGATAAAATTTGAATTCAGATTTAATTGTGTGTTTTTGATGTTTGGTGTGGATTAAATTTTAAAATATTTTTCATAACAAGATTTTAAAGTATTAATCGAATGAAAATTAAATTAAATTACGTTAAAGAATGACTGTATAGTTACTAAAATAAATTGCAAACCAGATACTGTAGTGTATATATTCTGCACAAACGTTATTGTAAATTGACTTGACTTACTTACTTGACTTAGATGCACACTCCAGAGAGCCTTGCCACATTCTTCATGATGCATCCTCTCCACTTCTCTTAATCTCGACATTTTCTTTCAGCTGTTAGCAAGGGGAGTTGTAAATTTTAATGGAATTAATTATAAATTTAGAGCAGGGATATTATAAATTTTATAATAACTTAATAAATATTTTTATGCGATGTAATGCTAGAGCGCGGATCATCCAACGATAACTCGATTCCTGCGGATCATTCCTCTCCACACTTTCCTGTCCATTATTAGGTCCTCAGTTCTGCAGTACTGCTAGCTCCCAGTTCACATTACAGCATGTCTACGAAGTTTTCACATTTTCTCCCCCGCGTCTTGCCGCCATTCTTTGGCTTCCATTAGATGAGTTTGCTTGCTGCTAGCTCTGGACGCCTGACACAATGTCCGGTTAGTTTCGTCTACTTGTGGTGTTGTTTGGCGTACTCCACAATTCAGGAAGTTTACCAGATCTACAAGCTTCGTTTGCATCCAATTGCATCCACAGGTACATACTTAAGAACTTCTGGCATCATTTCATATTTTCCGCAGCTCTTCCCACACTTGATGCTTGCCTTAGCCTTTGTGTATTCTTCCAAAGTAAATTGGCCGTTAAGTATGAGGTATGGGTAGATCACGGAAAACGGATTTCGGCAGACTAGGATTTCCTGCTTGAAATATCGTTGACAAGCTTCCAGTTTTTGTCCATAGCTCGGAGAGTATGTGCTTCCTCGACTTCTTTGATCTTACGGATTAACTCTTCTTGCTTCAGTGCTGAGTATATTTGGTACAACTCCTCCTTTCGTTTGTATTTCTCTTTGACACCTTTTCCTTGTCTGTTAGTGAAAAGGTCCTTATATGATGCCCTTATCTCTTCTCTTGCCTTAACAGTGACCCTGGGATCTAAGCAGTTCTCCTTCCTTCGAACTTTATGGATTTTTTGAAGACATTTCTCTGCTGCTTGCTCACTGGTTTCATCAAATCGACGATAGGAGCATATTGACTCGTCGTCCTAATCTTCTTCAGGTAGTACGTAAAATCTGTTCCTAATCTCTACTGCATAATAGTGTTCTTGTAGCTGGGGGGTCTGTCATCAGCTCACTCAATACGTACTTGGTCTCCCTCACTGTCTCCTGCTTTGGTGCCCTCATACTCAACCTTACCATACCAACTACTACTCTGTGGTCTGTGGTCCGATGCAACTGCACTGAAGGAACTGTATGCTTAACAAGACTAACAATTGATGACGCTCTTCCTCTACTTCCTGTGTGTCAGAATGTAGTAAATCTAGTGCTTCGCGTGGTGTGGAGACATCCAGGTCCACATCCTAGCTCTCTTTTTCTAAAACAGAGTATTGGTTGCCAATATCTGGTAGTCTTTCCTGATCTCCAACATGTGTTGTCATTTATTACCTTGTTATGACCAAACAGTGCATCTATCGGTCCAAGGCGGGCATTAAAATCGCCAATGATGGTCATTAAAATCACCAATGAAAATCGCCAATATTTTTATATGCAATTGAAGCCTCAAAATAAGATATTGTACAAAATACCTATAACTTAGTTGTTGTGAGTCAATTCATGGCAAGTTTGCTTGGGTTCCGTTTTATATCGCGTTTTTTCAATGGTTTTATAAATCTGGAACAGTACATTTAATATGCCATGAAATTATTTTCAATATTCTATTTGATTGAGTGTCAGTTGATTTTAATACTTAGTTGTATTATTTGTTCTATCTTTATTTTAAGTTAGTTGGGTTATGTTGTTATTAATTGTGTTGTATTAATTTATAGTTTTGCCATATCCTCCGAAGGATCTTAAAGCAACATCAAGAAATTCAACATCAGTTACCATCACTTGGTCTCAAGGGTTTGATGGGTATTCTCCAACTGTTGGATATATTCTCGAAGTTTCCAGAAAAGACCTTGAAAACTGGAAGGTGTATAACAACAAAATATCTTCAACAATTTCATCTTATACTGTTGTTGGTTTGAAACCATTCACGGCTTATCTTTTTAAAATGAAAACTTTCACAAACGTTGGGGAGAGCCAATACAGCAGATTAGTTGAAGCAAAAACTTTGGAAGATGGTAAGGCATTTTGGAAAATATCTCTAAATTTTGCTGATATTTAAAGTTTGTTTTGGTTCATTGAAAGACGTCATAAATCTGTCATCAAGTTTTTTAAACATGAACCTCAGCTTGAGTCAAGTTTTTACAAGATAAATGATGATTTCTTGTTTGATCTTTACTTGTTCTATTATATTTATATTTATTGTTATTTTGACATTAACTTTCGTTATTAAGCTAGACTATTTGCTTAAAGACAAATGACGAATGTATACCTATGGTGGATTGTGCCATGGGGTCCGGTTGTTGCATGCATAAATAGCTGACCAATAGGGTCCAGTTGCTGCATGTCATGTCACACTTTCATGTGATCAGCTCTGGTGTTGTCTGAAATTGCCTAAAGGCAATGTGATCCTCTTCTAAAATCTTTCATGTGATCACTTAGCCCGCGTTGAATTGAACAGCAGGTTATTAGCAAGTAAGTATATAGCACTGCTTGCCTTGTATCTGTCAGTTGTCTATAAAAAAATTACTTTTAGAACTTATATAAAGTTGTGTTTTAATTTAATTTTTTAAGAACTTTAGAGCGCTTGTACCTCTTTATTAGATTTATAATGTTATCAAAGCTATGTGTTATAAATATGAACATTAAACGCTAATTTATATGTTAATTTTATCACTTAGCACCTTCAGTTCCACTTGGCCTAACCGTTATCATCCTCAACGCAACTTCTGCAAGATTGAATTGGAAAAGTCCAAACATTAGTCATGGCGTTATTTCATTGTATCAGTTGCATTATGGAATTGTTGATACATCGGTCGTTAACAAACTGGATATTATCGCTCGCAGTCAATCATATTTCCAAGCAATAATTTATCGATTGCAGCCTTTCTCTAAATATTACTTTCGAATGAGAGCTGCAACTGGTCCTCTGAATTCTTTGAAGTGGGGAAACCTTTCTGATGTTGTTTATGCAAACACACCGGAAATTGGTATGTCATATAATATTTCATGCTATTTTATATTTTATATCAATATACCAAGGTGTCCCAAAAAGTGTCTCTGTTTTATTAAAAGTGCCACAAAAATACAACAGCAGATAATCACGGAATTGCATACAAATAAAGTTTGCCACAAATTTCTTTAAACTTTGTTGTGTATACACCAAGATATGAAAGTCCAAAGCTCGAAATTATATCAAAGCAAAAACAAGAGGCCCTTGTTTGTTAAAGCAGGCTCGTATCGTGAAAATGACATTTTCTTGACGAGTAGCTTCTGAAACAATTAGTATCTCTGAAGTGAAAAGCATATTTTAAAAGAAACATTAAAGTGTTTTTGACAATTAACAAACAATTGAGTTCCATTGACCTTCGTCCCTTACATATTATGTTTGCGTGTTTGTCTTTAGGAGGTAGTTTTTCATGATGATGTAAGGGATAAAAGTCGATGAAACTCAATCATTTATTAATTGTCACAAACTTTAGATTTTGTCACCTTCTCCGTGTGACTACAAATTATGGTTATTAAATATTTAAAGATCTCTTAGTTGTTATTTAAAAAACTTTTTTTCTTCTCCTTGTAGTTCCATCTGCGGCTCCAGTTCTCTTTAATACCACGGCTGTTTCATCGACGTCAATTTTTGTTTCGTTCACACAATTGCCATCTCAGTCAATACATGGTATTTTTATTGGCTATCGTCTCGTTTTCAAATCATTGAATTTCGAGAAGATCATAAATACGAATAAAACAAAACTTACAATAACGAATCTTCAAATCTACACTCGCTATGAAATTTATGTCACAGCTTGCAATAGAGCTGGATGTGGACCAAAGAGTAAAGTTAAAATTGAAACAACTTCAAGTGCCAGTGAGTGTTTAGAAACCTTTTTTTCATCTTTATATTTATTTGTTGTTTTATTTTATTCTATTATTGAAATGTTAATTTTAGCAAAAATGGTTTTCTCAATTTTATTTTGTAAATCTAGAATAATTGACTATGATCATTCATTCATTCATTCATTCATTCATTCATTCATTCATTCATTCATTCATTCATTCTTTTATTCATTCATTCATTCATTCATTCATTCATTTATCCATCCATCCATCCATTCATTCATTCATTCATTCATTCTTTCATTCATGCATTCATTCTTTTATTCATTCATTCATTCATTCATTCATTTTTTCTTTTTACATCACATCAAAGTTTATACACGTTTTACTTAAGAACTATTTTTTCATTCATTTTAGTTCCTGGTCCTGTATCTAACTTGGATGCAAAAGCTTTAAATTCCACTTTAATGCTAATACGTTGGCAATCACCTTTGCATCCTAATGGTATTATTACTGGTATGTTATTTGCATTTTTATTAATTAGATTTATCAATAATACGTGGTAGATTTTTGTGTGCCATCATGGTAATTCGGATGCCAAAGTAGTACCGGGCGTCCCAAAAAATTGGTAATAGGTTTGATTTAGGCTGATGCTAAGAATATCACAAATTATTTTTTTAAGTAATCCTCTATAGTCAACTTAAAAATAAAATCTGGTTCTTAAAAGATCGTGCTGTAGGATTTTTTGAATCATGGCGGTATTACATACAACATACTTTGTTTTTGAGAACACTTCTGAGCAATGATTCCGAAAGGAATCTTGGAAATCAGTTGTCTATGGAAATCAGTTTTTGAAAACTGAAATTGCTGTTTTATTTTTGGTAGATTTTTGATAAAAATGCTGAAAAAGAGAAAGCACTTCATAGTGGCTGCATTCATAAATAATAATTTTCAGTTTTCTGATTTCTTTCTGAGTGTGTTTCCAAGCACCATTAAATTCATGTTGAAACCGCTATGGTTTAGGAGATGCAAAGACGTAGTCTAGGCGAAAACCTAGACCTGGTATGGTTTTCGGGACAAATTTGAATTTTCAGAATTAATATCAAACCAGAATTACTATTAATAGCATAAATAATAACAAATCAGGTATCAATTTTTAAGCTGATCACCGAGAAATATTAAAAAATTGTTTTGAATAAATTTGAATTAAACTCGCAGCGCTAGCCTTGATCAAAGCTGTTACTTTTTTTGGGACACCCGATAGCTGCAATTAATTTCCTACCTCATTTATTGAATCATTTCGTAGTCTTCTCTTTGTAATTTTCATTCTGTTTTTGCCTTTCCAATTTACTCGCGTTGCGCGGGAAAACAGCAGAAAGAAAAAACGAAAGGATTCAATTAATGTGGCAGGAAATTATTTGCAACTTTAATATCAACTACTAATATCGATTTTTCTCCCAAAGGATACGTCGTTATGATAAGAAATGATGCTAACAAAATGAAAGAAAATATAACATTGCCTTCTAACAAGCTTGAACTTCAAAAAAGTGGTCTCACACCAAACACGACATACTTTGTAACCGTTGCTGCTACAAATGACGCAGGAATGGGCTCAAGCACTTCTGGCTTCAGAATTAAACTTGGTGAGTATTTGTTTGACCTAGCACCCCTTGAAAGTTAATCATTACTCTGGTACAAATAAATTCAGAAGTTTACTTTATTGGACATGTTTTCTTGATGTAACTGTAGGAATTTTCCTTTGCCTATTTGTAGAAATGAGTTCATCAAAAACCTTTAAATACTTAGAAATATTTTTATACCAAACTTTTTTATGATTTTTGTGAATTGATATTTCTTTGTATTGTTTAATAATATTTCATTAAACTATTGTTTATCTGCTCTGTGAACAAATTTTTTAGCAACTTTGAACAAATTATTGCTGTTTTTTTTTGTGTGGAAATTATGAGTTATCAAGATTCGATTAACTTAGGGTGTCCCAAAAAGAAATGGTAACAAATTTGATCAGTGCTAGCGATTAGAATTTAGAATTATTATCGATAGTTAACTTGAACTGAAAGACTTTGTTGATATTATTGTACCGAGAGTTGAAATATTAATATTTAAAGTTCAAATTTGCCTCCACTTAAAATTTACTCAAAGCATTTATTATCATTTTCCTGTTTTATACATTTTTTGCCTGCTCAATTTCCATTTCTATTACATTACAGATCCAATTGATATCAAAACGCCTGATATGAAACCGACAACGAAAGTTACATCCCCAACCAAAATTACAACAAAAGTTACTCCACTCATCAAGGCACCAGCACAATCAGCTGGTTGGTTAAACGAAACAAATCTTCCTATTGTCATTGCTGTTGCTGTTACTGCGATATCCGTTCTTCTTGTTGCCGTCATTATCTTGAGCACAAAATTATGTGTCCAGAAAATAATTTCAGGTAAATACTAGTATTTACATGTCATTTTGTGTTTTTTTTTTGCTGTTATGGGGTAACTTTAATTCACCTTGAAACATTGAAAACTACTTAGGCTACATTCAAAATGCTCCATATTCATTTCTATTTGTTTTCGTTGATAAAAGCGCTGCTCGTTCACACTGTTCCGTTTTCAGAGGTATACGCTATGAATGCGATAATGAGCGTTCAAACTGCTCCAGCAAACAGCATTGTTTGCGTATTTAAATGTCTCCTTGTTGTGTTCATGCCGAAAACGGAACATATTCAAGTTTATGAGCGTTTTGGCTAAAGATATTTGGATGAACGCCAACTACCTTGTTGAGCGTGTGGCTTTTTTCTCCGCATCTCCTCCATAGTAGTGAAACTAAGGGCCTGATGTAGTCAGGCTAAGCGTATTCGAATAGCTCCGTTTTCAAAACCCAGCAACATGAGCCCACTGCAAAAACGAATACGCTTTGCTCCGTTTTTATATGAATAGGAGGCAGTGTGAACGGAGCCTTTGTTATTATAGCTGATACATTGTAATATATATTCATATGTCTTTATAAAAATATTTTAATTTACCAAATATAAAATTGGTCATATGTTGAGTACATGGGAACATTTTTCCGTCATACAACAATGCCCCGCATTTGGAAAACTGACCTTCAGATTGAACCCTTGTGTTAAAAATGTTTATTATATTTTTATTTTGTTCTTCTAAGGAAATGAGCTTAGAAATATTTTTTTATTAATGGTTTCTTAAATGCAAGGCCTCACTTTATTGTACTGTAAATTGCTGTCACAGATATCTTGAAAATTGTGTTTCTTATGCTTAAACGAAATTAAAGCATTCTAATGATTTCCTATATTTTTACATTATTTTTTTCTTCCAGGGACTGAGAAAAGAGATCGATGGATAAGCACAAGAACACGTAAATATTTTTGTTTATTTCTTTACTGATATTAATGTCTTCTTTATTTATAATAATTTGTTATTCATTAATAGGTAATCAGTGCGACAATAACGTCTGACCAGAAATCTTTTTTGCTTGCTCGATAAACTTATTCAGAATAAGACTGCTCATTTCTGGGAGAAAGTGAGAAAAACATTCCATTATTTCAACATATTGTTTCTTTATCTTTTTATCTGGTGTAAATATTCTTTTTATCTGGTGTTCATCTGGTGTAAATGATTGTTTTTCTTCAACTTTTTTTCTGAAATTTTACCTGCAAATCAGTAGAATGTTATTGTGTTTCGCATAAGCCAATCAAAACGCAGAAAAACAAGGAAGTATTGGGCGCTGTATCTTTGTAAATATTCCTGGGCGTAGTATTTTGGAAATATTTGGAAATATTCCTGGTCATCTGTTGCTTATTTCGTTATAGAAATATCAATATTTCCTTAATATTAGAGGCAGGAAAATCGTCTTTCCTACTTATTATTAGAGGCAGGAAAAACGAAATTAGTAACGGCTGATGATCGTGCTTTTGTAAATATTGCTCCTATCCTTTCGGACAGACTTTCCTATTTGGTTAGAGCTTGTAACACTGTCGAAACGTTCAAAACTTGTTTTAAGACCTATTTATTTAAACAGTATTTTGTTGACTAGAATTTCTTTTTATTTAGATTTTTTAAAATGATACACTGTAAATTTGTTGCTTCTTTAACATATTTTAATTAGGTTTAGTTCTTTAAATTGTAATGCGCCTATGAGCCCTGTGGATATATGGCGCGATGTAAATGCTTTTATTATTATTATTTTTATTATTTCAAATTTTTGCTTGTTACAGAAAGTGGAGCTGATAACCCAGCATACAACCAGAACAAAGATGTCGAACTAAAACAGTATGTAACATAATTTTTTAAATCATAATTATCGTGCAACTAATGAATTTTCCAAATTTTTCAAAATGAAAAAAGTCAGTATTTGCTTGTTTCGCGTAATATTTTTTTTAAGACCATAGATATATTTTGCATTTTGGGTATTTAGAATCACCAATCATTTTTATATTTTTATCCTTTTTGTATCTTTCGCATATGTTTTTTATTTGTGTATTTTACCATTCCCTGATTTATGTTCAGTTTTCTGGGTCTCATTTTGCAAGGGGGAGGGAGGGGGGGGGGATTAGTACACACAATTATGGAATCAAGATCTTTTCGATCTTTTAGTGCTATCCCTGCCACTCTAGTTTAGGGGTGTGTGTTTTTAAA
>JAYJMH010042220.1:0-14895 GCA_036873815.1 Phacellophora camtschatica | reverse complement strand
AGTTGCGTTGTTGTTGATGTAAGAAGTTATTCAACACATGTTGAATAACCACATTGGTAGAGAAATATACATGGTATTGCAGATGATTTCCTATCACATTAATTGAATGATTGATGTGATAGGGAATGACGATGAGTAAATTGTAAAAACAAAGGAAAGAAAAAAATGGTTCAATGAATGTGATGGCAAATCATCAGCAACTACTATTTGGCGTCCGAATTCCCATGGTGATAGGTAAAAAATAAAATGCGAATTGCAATCTTTTTTGCCCAAACTCAGACTTATCAAGTATGTCCTAACAAAAACTTCCATTATTTCGATATATTTTTTGCTTAAATTCCTTTACTTTTAGTTGCTTTTCATATCACACAACATTTTGAAATTTATCTTTATGCAATATACAGTTTTATAAAAAAAAACACTCTTGCCTCAGGTTGCATAATCCTAAGCAACTGACAAAATACGAATATATTAAAAATCAAACTCCTTTTGCGACACAAGAAAGAAATACCAGAAAAACAACTAAATTTGATTGCTACTTATAAAATTTTGAAAAATTCGTATCAAAATAGTCTAAATTAGAAAAACATTGATTACAAAATTCCAGCGAATTTTAAGAAATCTTAAAAAATTAAAAATCTTATGTGAAAACTTATAAAAGGAAAAATCTTACAAAAACATTGCTGACATGCTAAGCAACAAGCAACGACTACAATCACAGTCAGAATAAAAGAAAACCCATGCTCCTCTGCGTGCCGTTAAAAGTTATATTTGAATCTTTCCGCGCAGCATTCAAATTTTCAACCGAACGTCTGTTCTTTCACACATGCATGTCCGAAAAATAGTTAAATATTGAATAATCGTTTATTCGCAGTCAATGACGTGTCATTATTGGGTGTCAAGCTAATCCCTTAGAACTCTACCCCCCTCTCCATGTAAGAGCCATCCCGTGATCCCTTGCCCATTTCCTGTATATTCTGGACCATGGAGCAGGCATTAATAGGTATTTGCTTGCACAGGATTTTTCTTCTTAACACTGCAAAGAACTTTCAATTTTGCGAATCTTAAACCCGTTGAATCAAGCACAACAGACAGGAGCATGGAAAACAATCAGTTTAGCGACAAATCCGATAAAATGGTTTGAACGTAGTTGCTTTGACAAGAATCTGCCCCCAGACTTCTAACATAAGACCTCACTAAACAAACCAAGTATTGTATACCATTTCACGTAACCTTTAAGACCCATTGCTAACCAGCGGCCACTGCGGCGAAATTACCCATGGTACATTTCTTTGATGACTTTCGTGTTGCCTGAAAGTAAGTTTTGGGCTAGTAACGATTAATCAGCAGCGAAAAATGGCGTATTTCTTTACTTCGTGACCAAGATTAGTTTGATTACTGTATCCACCTTCATTGGGGAACCGTATAAATTCGTTTTTGCTATTTGTGAAGATCTGGTTACATTATTTTGTTGTTATGTAGGTGCACAAAGGATGCTGATTAGCAATGGGTCTTTAAAACGCTACTTAAGGGACTTTCTTCGATTCGAAAAACAAAATTTCAGTTTACGGTGAATATTAATGAAAAATGTCCAGGTTGTCCTTTCGATATCTTGAACGTAACATAAAAAATTTATGATACAAACACTGAAAGCTGTGGTTGATCTTTCAAGATATTAAATGTGAAATAGTAGCCTTAGATTACGCCAGAAATGATAATAAAAAACTCCCTGTTAAGATTTCTCCGAGAAAAACAGATTGTCACGAATGGCAGGCATGGACACAGACTTGTAAGCAACTACGATAAAAAACCTGAAAATGAACGTAAGCCAAATTGAAATCGACAACAAACTAAAGCAACTTCTCTCAATTTTTATAATAGTTTTCTCTTTAAACGTATATGTAATTCTTTTTCCAGAAAGTGAATTTTTTCTCATAATTCTCACTGTTTTCCAAAGGTAATTTTTACAGAAATGCAATTTTTGTCTCATAATTCTCACTGTTTTCCAAAGCTAACAGTGCATACAAAGTTTGGAAAACAGGTCTAAAAATGGTAGAAAGTCGAAACTTCCTTGTTTTGCTTAATATAAATAAAAAGGATTTACATCCTGATGGTTCAGAAGATGAAAATGATGTTTCTACCAATGAAGATCTTGGTTTCATTTCAACGTGGTTTACGTTCCCGACACATCCGATAAAATGCTACAAACCAATCTTTAAACATTTAAAGACATAAAAAGTCGAGTTTGAATTGACCGCAAGAAAAAAAGATTGGGTTTGTAAGCTAAAAATTGAGGAAAACTAAAATTGAAGAAAACTAAAAATCGAGGAAAATTAAAGTAAAATGGAATCACAAGTATGCGAGAAAATATCTGGAATATCCAGGGTCTTTTTTTTAGGGATTTCTCACTACTGGGGGCAAGATTTGCATGCTATAAATCCGAGAATGAAAAGGTAAGTATTAAAAAGCTAAAGATCTTCCAAATGTAAAATCAAAATGTAAAAACAGAAATAAGCTACGAAGAAAGTATGACGAATAAAAACAAGTAGAAAAAACGAAATAAAAGTTTCAACAAAAGCCTCGTGTTGACATTCAGGCATCATCGCATCCGTATGAGGCCAGTCCTGTAGGAATTATGGTCTTGGTTAAATCTTGTCCATCCAAGAGGTATTTTGAGATACACCCAACCATGGATTTGGTAGATTTGAGACCAACTGCCTTCAGTTTTGCTAAAATGAAACAGTACAATTAACGGTGAAACTTGACATGATAAACTAGTGCTCTGGATACAGCAAACAGATGTTACAGTAATGAAATCGACACACTGGTTTCAAAGCAATCATCCTTCGAGATGTTGCGGAGGAGATGTTTTCATTTTCCAGTTGAGAGTTTCGCTTTGATATCGAGGGAAAATCCCTTTGAAACCAGTCATGTAAATTTCTCTATTGTTACAAAAACTGCAATTTCCTTCAGCAGTAACAATCCTTATCAACTGTTCATGGATTTTTCAACGTCTTTGATGGGTAGAATAGATGGTAAAATTAGCTTTAAAAGGTGTTTCCAAGAAAATGATTTTACAGGCTTCGCTTTAGATACAGTGCAGGACAAAAATGATGTAATCTGGAATGCAAGTACCCCCTGGAGATTTAAAATTATTTGGAACCGCATCTGAGAACTAGGTACGTCGTTGATTAGTAGATTTTTTTACATAATGAAAAAACCAATTAAGTCAAAGTGTTTATAAGCACGTGATAACAAGTATACGATGTCACTGGCTAGTCTCAAGAGGTAAACAAGCCCATAGCTAAATCAAAAACAGCATTGTCCAGATCATCAACGACAAGATTGTCTTAGAATATTTGCAGTATTAAAGCGTACCTGGCACACCACCAAAATACATGGAATCATTTGTATCGACAGACGATGACCCTTTAGGCCCGGTGACAGTCTTGGCTGGCAGTTTATCAACTATCAGTGTAACTTTTATTTTATCCTTGATGACTTTGATTGTGTGAAGCATGCCATCGCAGAGCGTTTTGCCGTTCGGTGGAGCCACTTTCACTTCAAATGCTCCGGCACCGTTCTGGACATTAACACGAACCTGTGAAAACGAAGATATGATTTACGGACAGCAGTTCAACATGTAAAAATAATAGGGAGGTTAACTAAACTTAGTCGTCAATTCGACTTCACAACGGAGGAATCGATGTGGGCACGTTTGGCGGGAATCACCGCGGAAATTCGAACTAAACCTAGTCGTCAAGTTTGACTTTTACAACTGGGGAACCGATGTAGGCACATTTGGCGGGAATCACCACGGAAATTCGAACTAAACCTAGTCGTCAATTTGACTTTCACAACGGAGGAATCGATGTGGGCACATTTGGCGGGAATCACCGCAGAAACTCGCACTAAACCTAGTCGTCAAGTTTGACTTTCACAACAAACATTGCATTGAATAGGACGAGAAAAGATACATAAAGCAGATTCACTATAAAAGCATGTGATTAATGTTATAGAATCCCGCACAATTTCCAGACACGTTACAACGGTTTTCTAAAGCACCTTTGCAAAGACACGCAGGAAAACGCATCTTACCCGCAATCATACGCGAAACAAATCAACCGGTAAGTGTATTTTAAAGTAATTTCATTTCATTTCAGTTTTCATTACTTATACACGGCAGCCCTGTCAATCGAGAGGATTGCTTTACAGGGGGCCGTGTCAAACTTTACAATATTACTAAAAAATTACTTAAAATAACCTATGTAAAAAGATAAATGGAAAATACTAGAGTTATGCTGAGAGAATCAAATTACTCTTCAGCCTACTTTTAAAAATGCTAAGAGAGGGTGCTTGTTTGACATCCAAAGGCAATTTATTCCAAGTCTTTGCACCCCGAAAAGATACAGCTTTCTGCCCACTGCAATTTTTCATCCTTGGAACAAGGACATCGGCATTGCACAAATTCATACTAATATCGCGCGCAGACTTTTTCTTGAAAAGGTTTGAAAGATAGCCGGGTGCAAGACCTGATAATGCTTTGTATGTAAAAGTAGCTGTCACGCTTTTTATCATATCAGTAACTGTTGTGCATAACAAAATTCCAAAATTGCAAGCAGAAGAATTTTACCACCCCCAAGTCGAAACAATATCCCGATCTTTAGCTTCTTCTAGTTATGCACGAATCTCGCATCGGTCGTGAAATTCGCCAAATAAATCTCAAAATTGCAGGCAGAATAAATTAAAATTTTGTCCTTGCATATTGAAATAGTAGAATAAAATCAAAACATACCGCTCCTTTCACAAGTTCGATAATAACATAATCATATCTTCCTTTTCCAATGTAGTACAAAACGCCATCTTTGGTCATTGGTCGTACACTAAGCTCAATTGTTCGCTTCTTCTGAATTCTTTTGCCCTCTGAAGAACAAAACGAGAGGTCATTTTTTTAAATAAAAAAGTCCAAAAGTAGAATGTGTAACTATTTTCAGCACTTTCCTCCCGGGCTGCATGGCCTTTCCGTTCAATCATAGTCATAAGAAAATATTTCTCTTTTATCATGACTATGGTTCAATAGACGATTGCGCTAAAGATAGAGGCAAGGAACGCTTCCCAAAATGCAATGTGTTATGTTTTCTAAATCGCACCAAATTGACGACGTCATGAAATAAATCGTTTTTCATTATCTAACTTTGCACACTATAGTCTGAAGGAACACCACGAAAGAGCATTACACATGGAAAATCAGTTAAATCTGTTGAGCATCGGCTGAGATTTCCTAGTAAATTCCTGTATTTTCAGTTTGGTTCCAGTGATTCGATTATGCAGAGAAATTCGAGTATTCAGCTGGCCATATCTCCAATGCTGAACGGATTTAACTGATTTTCCACACGTAAAGTTACTTTATAGTGTTTTTTCAGACTATATAGTGCAAAGTTAGAAAGGAAAACAGAAAATTCTCTTTCATGACGTCACACTTTGCCACTCTATTTATAAGGATACGTAAATCAAACGGATTTCGGTAAAAACATTCCTTGCTGCCATCTTTAGTACAATCCTATATTTCATTTGCGGAATACAATGAAATGATTACAGTTTTAGTAATATATGAAGATATATAACATTTATTAAAACTGTAATGTATAAAGTTCCATCTCGAACAAAATGTAGATCTGATAAAATTTATAAATTACCTTAAAAACAACCTTATGGGCAACCATTCATTCTTTAAATTTAGTTATGAAAGTGTTTATGTTTCTCAGTGCAGATGCAAATTTATTCAGTGTGGGTTGATCTCCATAAAGAAAAATTGTACATTCAAGCAGAGTCCCACTTCCTACCTTGTTGGGTTGATAAAGGAAAAGGCATACATTTGTCATGGCACTCAAGCAGAGTCCCATTTCCTAACATTTCTATACAGAAAGAATGTTGTAAAAAAGACCTGCAGAGATTGAGAAAACAACCTTGTTGGATTGACAGGTTGATAAAGGAAAAATCATACATTTGTCATGGCACTCAAGCAGAGTCCCACTTCCTAACATTTCTATACAGAAAGCATGTTGTAAAAAAGACCTGCAGAGATTGAGAAAACAACCTTGTTGGATTGACAGGTTGATAAAGGAAAAAGCATACATTTGTCATGGCACTCAAGCAGAGTCCCACTTCTTAACATTTCTATACATCAATCGCGTTGTAAAAAAGATCTCCAGAGATTGAGAAAACAACCTTATTGGGTTGACAGGTTGATAAAGGATAAGGCATAAATTTGTCATGGCACTCAAGCAGAGTCCTAATTCATAACATTTCTGATGTCGTCAATTGTAAAACAAATCTTGGTAACTTACTTGCTATACCGTAGCCACCATTGGCACCGATGAAAATTCCCTTTTTGTAATTGGAAAAGCAGCCAGTAACACCAACAGCCTTTTCAGTCGCAGGAGTAAAAATTTTGCCATTCAAGGTGAAGTCTCGAATGCAGCCTTGAACACTTTTTCTTGATGCAGCCTACAAATTATTCGAACAAGTCTCAAATTAACCCCCGGAATAGCTCTATAACACACTGATAAGCAACGTAAAGTTTTATGTTTCCAGAAGGTGACATAATGTTATGTTGAAATTATTAAGAGGAAATTAACATTAAACTATTCATTTGGAAGAAAATAAATAAATAAATAAAAATAAATTTGTCTCTTGAACAGATTTGTTTGCCTGTGCTACCCCCTGCAAATTTAAAACTTGCAAAGCGTAACTATTAATTAAGAATGAATCTTGGGGGGAGGGCAAAATAATTTGCTACAGAATTCAATACTCAATTTAACCATAATCCATAGGCCACATCTTATATTTTTCTTCCGAGAAGGACCATAAGGCCTTTTGAAAAACAACGCATATTTCCAGGAACTGTCATGTCTCCAAGAACCGTCATATTTTCAGGAAACAGTTGTAGGCGGGATTTTGATTTTCTTTTCAAATTTTTAATATAAATTTATCCTTTGAATTTAGTTTCCTTATTCTTTGAGCTACCCCTTGCAAAACAACTTACGTTGGAATTGCCTGTTTGTAATAAATAGGTTTTGGCAGGAAAATTGTATTGGAATCTTGCTGGGATGTGCCTGCTTATTACAAATAAACCAAGGCGGGAAAGGGTCGAGACAATTTAGAGCGGAATTTTGCTGGGATGTGCCTGCTTATTACAAACTAACCAAGGCGGGAAAGGGTCGAGACAATTTAGAGCGGAATTTTGCTGGGATGTGCCTGCTTATTACAAATTAACCAAGGCGGGAAAGGGTCAAGACAATTCAGAGCGGAATCTTGCTGGGATGTGCCTTCTAATTACAAATTAAACAAGGCGAGAAATGGTCAAGACAATTCAGAGCGGAATTTTGGAAGAAAACGTACCGGAATCTTGCTGAGAGTATTGAGAGCAGCTGGTGCACCTCCAAGAAAAAACCTTATCATCGAGTTAAGTCCAGACGCCCTTCCAGGAGACTGTGCACGAACTGTCTCTCCATCAACGGTCAAAGAAATGTCTTTCTGTACCCTCGTGGTAACAATGACATGCCATTTTCCGTCGTTTACTGTCTTCTTTGAAACAATCTCGCGGGACCCACTGCCAGCATTAAAGGAGTATTTCAATTTGCCTCCTTGTAAATATAAGATCTCGTAATCATACAATTCCCCGATTTTCTGTGAAATCACTAGTACACTATCAGAAGAGAATGTGGAAAGCTGGAAGCTGTATTTTGATCTGCAAAAAAAAGTTAAACAATCAAAGCATGCAAGGCGGGAAATTAAAACACGCTGAAGAAATTGCTTGTGGTGTCTTATCCCTTGTTTGTTTTAAATACAAATAACAAAGTATTAAAAATAAAAAAAAAAACACATTTATCAAAATCTACCAAGGCAAACACAAGTTACAAAAGGACGATACCACAAGGAGTCTGAAGATACGCGGCACATACACTCACTTGCTATAAAGTTCTGATTGCTTAATCGGGAAGGGCTTGTAACTGGGACTCGATAAACCAAATCCAAATCCTTTATAATAAGGCTTCTCCGCACATGCTATGGCTCCAAACTTGTCTGTGATTGTAGCTTTTGTTGTAGTCGCTGCTTTAGTAGTTGGTGGCATGGTGGCTTTCGTAGTTGTTGGCGGCATGGTGGCTTTTGTAGTAGTGGGCGGCATGGTGGCTTTTGTAGTAGTGGGCGGCATGGTGGCTTTCGTAGTAGTTGGCGGCATGGTGGCTTTTGTAGTAGTTGGCGGCATGGTGGCTTTTGTAGTAGTGGGCGGCATGGTGGCTTTCGTAGTAGTTGGCGGCATCGTGGCTTTCGTAGTAGTTGGCGGCATCGTGGCTTTTGTAGTAGTAGGAGGCATCGTGGCTTTCGTTGTTGGCGCTTTAGTTGTAGCCTTAGTTGATGCCATGGTAGTTTTCACTGGTGCTTTGGTAGTTGCCTCAGCAGTAGTATCTTTCACTTTACTGGTAGTAGCCATATCCATCTTGGTGCTTGGAGACATAATAGATTTCCTTATTGGGTCTGGTGGGAAAGTACCGGTTGGTAAAGGTGGGATTTTCGACGGTGCAACAGTACTGGGCGCAAGCGTGCTTGGTGGATCCAATTTTCTGTATCCCAGTGTTACTTTTTCCATTGCAACCATCGCGCCAAGGTCAATTTCGCTAAAAATGATACAATAGAAAAATTATTCACACGATAACTTAATACCAGGTCATTCGTTTATTTTTCATTTATTTACACATGTTAATCATTCAGTAATAATAAATGATTTACAACGAACCATGTTGAGAAGCTGATCTCAATGAAAAAAACATACGTTATAAATTAAACAAACAAAGTAAAAATCATGTTACTAGGTTAATAACAAAGAGAATGCATAGAAGTAACTGCTAGAGATTCAACTAACAATGCAATAATACATATGTCTACAATTTTGTACTGCTATAAAAAACAATTAAACAAATATAACGAATACGAAAACACGAAATTAAACAAAGAATACGAAAACACAATCACTCAAAGGTGAGTGTTAGAAGTTAATGACAAATAGCAGAAATAGCAGACAAATAGTATACATTTCGTTTTAAAAAGTTATTTTGTAATGTGAATTTTAAGAAGGAATAATATTTGTCATGTATCTAAAGATGGTATGTGTCATTATCACGACCATGCTCCCTCATACCCTATGCTCATACCGACCGACTTCAAGAGCTCAATTTTGAGGTTGTGACTCAAACCTGTAAAAGTTGATAAGCAGTCTTGAATTTAAGACTGCTTTAGAAGTCGATAAACAAGAAAATAATATCTCGTTCTAACAAGGGCAGATTTTGCAACAATAGTGAAATCAACACCCCAATTTCAAAGTGATTTCAAATTCGAAGACAAAGCGAATTCTCTCAAGCATAAAATAAAAACAAGCAAAGTAGTGTTTTGATTTTCTCCCTTGAGAGAATTCGCTTTGAAATTATCACCCCCGTGCAGAATATTACCTTGCATCACAGAAGACATTCTTCATATTTCCTTTCAGACTGTACGTGGTGATTCCATCAATTGTCACTGACGGAGGTAACCCACCGACATATATCAGGGCATCCAGTTGAATATTTTCATTGAAACTTACTTCTTTTACTTTGCCATCAACAGTTAATTTTATTCTGGAATGAAAGAAAAATTTAATAAAAAGTTATAGAAAATTTCCCTCTAACATACTAATATACTAATCTGTTACATCGTGTTGTTATTATGAAGGTTTAGATCTAGTCTGATTACAGTAAAAACCCGCATATAAGAAACACACCTTTAAGAACATCCAGGCTGATTTCTTAAAGAGAACAATAGGTAAAACAATAGCCTATTGTTTACGAGACAATACCCTGGATGAAAAACCTGGTTTCTTATATGCGGGTTTTTACTGTATTACAGATCCACCTTAATCGCGCACCACTACCCCCCCCCCCTCTCCCCCCCACAGCTCAAAGTGTAGCTGTTATTAGATCTGGCAGAGCGAATCGAGACTCGGGCAACTTGTCTACCAACATACACCTCCCTATTAGCACAGTTTTACCACCCAAACTCAGAATCGCTGATCTCGAACTTCCGGTTAATTCTAACTGTCTTGTATATCCTGGAGAACTGTCAGTATTGATTTTGATTCGGTTATCTAAAATTCTCGCTGTCTCAAACACATTTCCTTTGAGAGTCGAAATAGCGTGGTTCAACTTCATTGCAGCCTTCAAAACGTTCTAACGTTAAACCGTATTTCGGGTTAAATTCAATAGACCTTCAGTTCCTTTGCTTGGATTAAGAAAAAAATAGACTTAGGGCAAGCCTAATCTGGGGCACGTCTAGTCTTTCAGCTGCAAAACAAAAAGTTATCACTAAAATCGGACAAACATATCTCAAACAATAGCGAATCAAACGTGTCTACTTTTTTCTGGCGCACTAGGTGTAATTATCGGAAAGCTCAGACGAATGCAAAAATTGATTTTCATTTGAGTAAACTTTGTGTGCAGGATATCATTCAAGAATCAAACATGCAAATCTCAACATTTTGATATATTTCTATAATGACAGTCATTGTTCGAAAAATGAATTTAATACTCACTTTTTCCCTGAATGAGCCACTTGCACTGAGTGCCATTTGCCATCGTTCAGACTCTTCTGATCTGTCACAAGTGTTCCGGTGTTTCCTGTTCCACTTTTTACCGACATGGACACGGCACCATAGTTTATGATTAAACTCAGATATGCATCCTTTTAAACAACAAACAAACAAAAAATGCAATTTCAGCGCATTACAAGCTGATGGATCAGTCCCAGGGGAGGCAGTGCCATATAACTTGGATAGGGGGGCGTGTCCAAGGAGTCTTGAGCTGACCCAAAAATATCATGGAACGAAAACCGAAACACAGAAACGTAATAGTATGGCGCATGTTTTGAGACAATTTTACTCCCTATAAAGTCTTTGATTAACATTTCTATGCTATTTTTTAAATATTTTACCGAAACTATGAGATTTCAATTTTTTGTTCAAAAAATTGTTTTCAAACCCAAGATTATATTATCGAGACCCCAGACCCAAAAATATAGGACACGCTCCGCTATCCAAGTCAGGTAGTACCCCCTGGCCCTGGGAGCTCAATAAAAATGGCTCCTTAACTAATCATCTTATTAAAAACTCGTAGAAACATAGGTTTTCAGTGATAGAGGCACTCTTTCAAATCTTACATGCACTATTCCGAAACAACAAAACTTTAATCTAAACAATCTAACACTCTGATAACAACACCTTGTTTATATTTAGAATTTAACATTAAAGTGGTTTTGACGGCGATGGAATTTGACTGCTTGAACAATTTGGCGGCGATGGAATTTGACTGCTTGTTCAATTTTGGCTTCAAATCTTTAATAAACAACATTTCGTAGATTAGACAATTTGTTTTCCCTCGACATTTGCGCAATATTTTGAATTGTTTGTGCAAATTCTCGGGCTGCATTCCAAAAGAACAGCAATTTTCTGGGACACCCGTCATCAACAATCATCATCATCATATATATATATGCTATGCTCACTGCTCTTGTAGCAGTTTGAACACTCTGTCCCACATGAATCTCCAGACGCCTCTGAGCTGCACTGATGGGACCTCTGAGCTGCAATTTACAGTTGATCAACTATATATAATGGAAAACATACCCCTTTGCCTTTGCCATACAACAGCACTCCACGAGACAGATACGTCTGAAAACTGAAACCGAGATTCTTTCCTGAAGAGAGACTACATGAAGTAGCATTGATTGCAAGATAAGATTTCGGGGAGTTGAACGATGCTGCCCTGGAAACCTGCGGAAGAAGAGCAAAATCCCTGTTGGTGTGCGCTGCTATAGATCATGGCAGAGATATTTTTTGAAAAATATTATTCATATATACTTCTCCCAAATATGTGACAAATATCATTCGTTCTAATAATGCACATAAAAACATCTTGAATTACGAAATACCCTATTTTCTAGTATCTACCCTATTTTCTAGTATCTACCCAAATACTGAAATATAGTGGTGTAGTTCGCAAGTCGTGGCATAGCGTCGAGGAATTTATAGCAATTCATCGACCTATAGAATTCGTTGTCTGATATAAGCAACAAGAAATCAAACGAATTTTTTAGGGACCGGTCATTGAATATGGAGCGGGGAGATGGAGAAGAAATTGTTTTGAAGTAAAAAAAAATTCAAGACCACCTTAACATCTGCCAAATCAGTTGAAGAACCTTCTTGTCAGTTACACTTTTTTAAACGATTCCCAAATTTGGCGGGAAAATGTTTGCAGACTTTTACAGGATTCTAAAAATGTCAAGAACCCCGAATTCACCTCCACCCACCTCGCCATATTTATTGACCGGTCCCTTAAACCCTAGCGAATGGTCAAAATTACATTTGCAAATGTCACAAACTGCGTAATATTCTGGGGGTCTACTCACATGTTTTCTGCAGCCATGTCTGTAATGCTTAAAGTCTACAATCTTATCAAGCTTTGTTATATCCAAGGATCTTTGTGCACTAATTCCAATGAGTTCCGTTGCTTTATCTGATACAAAGCACCCCCTGAATGGTATGTTTTTGATTCTATTGAAGACAAGAAAAAGACATCTTAGGTATATATCAAAGGAGCCTCTCGGCAATGTACGCAGAAAGATTTTACAAGAAGCACCTTTAAAAAACCAGAACATTTTTACTTCTTTTCTGCCACATATAAGTATATAAAATGATATCCTAAGTATATATATAAAAAGAGATCTTAAGTATATATCAAAGGAGCCTCTTGGCAATGTACGAAGAAAGCTTTTACAACAAGCACCTTTACAAAACAAAAACGCTTTTACTTCTTTTTTACCACATATAAGTATATAAAATGATATCCTAAGTATATATATAAAAAGAGATCTCAAGTATATATCAAAGGAGCCTCTTGGCAATGTACGAAGAAAGCTTTACGCAAATATCTAAAATACATGAATTTTTAAAATCTCAATTGCCTGTTGTTGCAAAGATTCGTAATTTGCTATGGAAACATGTTTCAGAGCGTGCTCACAAAGCCTCACTCGCATTGTAGAGTAAAATTAAAGACTTCATTGTGAAAAAAAACCCCAGAAAGATAGCATCATTTAATCCATTAAAAAAAAACACATACGCGGGCGATGCCAACTTCATTCCAAAAGGAACTCCCCCAAAGAATAAATTAGTTGCTGTGAGGTCTTGTGTGGGCTTGTCAAGCGTATGTACAATTCTTCCATCAATTTTCAAATACTTTCTCTTCTTTTCAATAATGTGAACCTTGCCGTCATTTAATAAAATGCTGGTGTCTTCGTACTCTCCCTTGGCTTTATAGATGCTGTCGTATCTGTATACAAGGAATCCATTTTTAAGCTCAAAAGACGCAAATGCACCGAGAACACCCTCGTCTTGGCCGTAAAGCAGCAGTGCGTCTTTCTGTAACGTTCTGATTCCAAATTTGACTCTGCGAAGATTGTTATACGAGGTGCCCATATCGTAATTCACGAATCCATCACCAAAGAATTGCAGCGAAGGTGGATACTCGATGGATTGCTGTTGAATTGCGCCGTCCAACTTTGAAGATGTCTGAAAACACAAACATTTCTAAAACGTCGCGCAAAGTATCTTTTCACTTTCATTTCAATTGATCTAAAAACGCTGACCCTTCAATCTAAATTGTTGATTTCGAAGTTGAAGTCTCTAAATATTACAATTTTCAAACTAAGCTAAAACTAAACCTTAGTTATTTTTAAAAAACAACAAACAACAGACTAAAACCAAGCTATTTTTAACTTTTCTAAACCTTTTACATTTAGAAAGCTAATTTACAATTCGCCATTTGCCAATTAAAAAAGTTATATAACTGTATATATATAAGCCTAAATAGAGACTGTCCAGAAAAGAAATGTATATATGCGTTTTGGGCTACCTGAAATCTGTGTCAGTGTTGCAAAAATTACGAGATGATAATTACAAATTTCAAGTAAATAGATCACTTGTGGAACCAGCCCAATTAGATCACTAAGAAAATCAAAATATATAGAAAGTGATTTGCTTGGCAACGCACGGTAGCGAGTCTTTACGTATTCTAGGGCGGGTTTATTATGCTGGCGTATCCACCACACCAGTCAGTATAATAACCCGCCCCTAGAATCAGGAAAAACAGAAAAACAGACCTTTGGCCAAAGTTAAACTGACAACTGTCATTGAGGAGTTTCGCTATCACCTCACACGTTTTCTAATCCCCATGTATACACCAAGCTAGCACTGCATAGCAAAAGACATACCTCCCAATTCCACAATCCCTTCACGTAACCATCAATCCTCACGTTATCCACAGATCCAACGAAATTTGTGCTCTGTATCCCAGATGGGATCTTCTGTCCAGTGGGAACACCTCCTATGAACACTTTGCTTGACATTGAAAACTTGATGCTAGAAATACCTTGAGACTGACTTGTGGTTAACATTTTTGCACCTGTGCCATTCTGAAGCCTCAGCTCCATTTTTACCATATCAAATGTTCTGAAATAAAAATTCATGATTCAAGTCCCACAGTTTCGTGATACTGGATTCATATCTTGGCGGATTCATCCCATACTGGACATACATATCTTACCCCGGATTCATCTCATAGCGGATTCATGCCATGCTGGACACATCTTACCCCGAATTCATCTCATGGCGGATTCATCCCATAATGGACATACATATCTTACCCCGGATTCATCTCATGGCGGATTCATCCCATACTGGACATACATATCTTACCCCGGATTCATCTCATGGCGGATTCATCCCATACTGGACATACATATCTTACCCCGGAT
>JAYJMH010042209.1:0-14898 GCA_036873815.1 Phacellophora camtschatica | reverse complement strand
CTTGACCTGATCAATTTCCTCCAACTTCAAAATATCATATTTCCGCACCCAGAGCTCCGATTTTGTTCAACTTTGTTTTATTATGTAAGTCGATGTATACTTTGTATTAATAACTCGCAAAGGATGACATCTAATAGGTTTATTTTTTCCTATTTATTCCGTTGCCTGGATCACTGTGGGCAGTGTACGCAATATATTATAGTTACGAACTCTACATATAACGACAACAATAAAAAGCTGAATACCCTAACAACTAATAAAAATAAATGCGACGTAAAAATTATTGTTTATGACTATGTATATCGTATTATTTCTTCGCTTGCAACTGTGAGCAATCTCCGTGGCCTGGAAATTTGTGATTTTCGTTCGATTCTCGTTCTGCATTTTATCGCAGCTATATGTAAATTTGCGTTGCTATGGAAGTGCTTGTTGACTTTTTACCCATTCGCGACATAACTTTTTACCGTCATGCATTGCGTAATATAGCGGTCCGCCATCTTTAGCGCAATCGTCTATTCCCGCAACAGTTTGTTTTTTACCCAGTTTTTTACCCATTCGCGACAATAAGTCCCCGCGACAGTTTGTTAAGAAATTTTCGTGCCCGTTCGCAACTTTTCCCGCGACAGTTAGTTCCTTTAAAGTAGTTTATACTTATTTGCATGCGTGCCTGCGCACGTTAGCAAGGCCTATTGGTTTCACAGAAGTATGTAAACACATAAATGTTTTTAAGTTTATGTGTTTTTGCTGCAAATTTTTAACGTTGATTGTTTGTTTATTTTAGTTAAAAGAATATGAATTGGTCGTACAAATTTCAAGCAATTTTGAACAAGAGCTTTGCTCACTTGGTAAGCTTTAGTTCTAATATCACGATTTTTGTTCTTGTTATGTGCAGTTTTGTAATATCATGCTCATTTTTTGGCCAGGTTAGAATTTATCATGTCTTGGAGAAGAAAGATTTAGAATTTGATGATTAGATTTGATGATTAGTTAGATTTTAAATTGAAATGAAAATTAAGTTAAATTAATGGAAAGAAAGATTTAAAAAACGAAATGGTTGATTTTTTGCTTTCGCAAAACTGTTTTTTTTTTCATAGTTAGAATTTTTGTAGACAACATTATTCCAGTTTTAAAACTACAGTTAGCCATGAACTTTATAAACTAAAAGTTTTGGGCCTGGTCTTTAAAACAATTAATTCAGAAAGTAATCTAGTCGTTGGAATTAAATTTTTTAAACTATCAAAATTTTAGTTTTAGTGATTTTTTGGTCTTGAACTTGACTAATGAATTAGTTCATATACCATAAATTATCGATTGAGAACCGCGGCGCTTATTAAATTCATCCCATCAGAGATTTATTCGAGAGAGGCCCTGAGCAAGCACTGAGGTTTAAAATGAATTAAACTCTAGAAGGCCACAATTTTCGAGCCTAAAATACTCCTAAAGCTTAAATATTTCGTGTTTACTATTGTAGTCTACCCATAGCGCTGCAGCGTTTATTCAAGAGCGTCATTTATTAAATTATTTTAAACGAGAACACGCCGCTTATTCGAGAGCGGCGCTTATTTGAGTTCATCATTAAGATGGAGCACTAAATTGTGAAGGAATCCTGTTTGCAGTTATTTGACTTTTTAATATTGTTTGTAGGATTTCTGGACGAAGGTTCGAGCACTCTGAGTTCATATGCGAAAGATATCAACGTTCATTTTGCAAACAAAAAAGTAAGCTGCATTTGAAAATACTTTGTCGTTTTATCATCCTTATGACGAAAAAACAAAAACCCGACACTAAACTGGAACGCTGTAAAAAGACTACAAACTAATGCACGTGCAGTATATTCAAAGCGTTTTATGACCATATTACAGCTAAAACACCAGAATGAAATAGAACATATGTTATTTTGTGTGAAAATCTAACTCCTAGCCACAAGATTCAACTGTTTGCCACTTTAGTTGTAGCGTTAAGGTATACCTTATCGAAGACACGTACAGTATATTTAAAGCAGGTTGTCAGGTAAATAAAATCAATTCGGAAATTCCGCATGCAATTTTAATGTTATGTTCATAATTCAAATTCCTGTTTACAGAAGTACATAAGATTTCTTCAGTGGGTTGATTGGTTGGTTGGGTTGAAAATCTGCTCAGCGATTAGTGAGCAGATTTTTTAACAAATTATTCAATTTTAAGTTAAGCTTTTTGTTCGAAAGTCAAACAAATACAGAAACCTCAAACTCTGCAGAAGCTTTTCAAGAGTTTGAATATTTTTGGAACACCCAGGGGAGTAGCTAGTAGGGGGGTGTGGTTGGTGTCACACCTTCCAATAAATCTCAAAAACATCAACATTTGAGCAAAATTTAACATGTTCAGGCAAAAGCTTGGGTAGACTTGTAGAGAATAATGACAATTGTTTGCTTAAAAATTCGGAAAATTTCCAAACCAAGATATTACACCCCCATAAGTTGGTACTTCCGGTATAATTGTCGCACAATTCTGGTCAAATCTTAAAACTGTTTCTTGTATTTCTCATTAGAAGGTGATTATTATTTAATAAAAGTGAAATCACACTGGAAAAAAGTTGTGTGCATCAAGGAGGCGTGAGTGTTTCACTTCCATTTCGTTCCAGTGCCAAGACATACTGGTTAGAGCACGTGACATGATGAGGTCTGAGATTCACAGTATGGTGAAAACTGAAACAGAAGATGACCGAGCAAGACTGGTCACAAATGTGGATGAAAAAGAACGAAAATTTTCGAAAGAAACTCGATTACTGGTAAGTGTTGTTGATGATGCTATTTGCTATGTGCTCTATGTCAGCTTAATGATTTAGTCAGCTCTTTGACGATGCTCTTTGGTAATTTTGGGAAACATTTCAGTTTTAGACTACAATTGTTATTATTTCTTTATTTCATGTAGGCTTTACAATTTAAATTAGCTCAAATTACAGCTAATTAAGGCCTACTACAAAAATATAAATGAAAATAAGTAAACTAGATAAATTAAAGTAGAATATTAAAAAAATTGAATTCTAATACCTAACTATAAACATCTTAAATTGCTGATGTATGTTTTGCAGATTCTACAGCCGCATTCTCCTTTCCTTAGTTTGATTTTTTCCCTTGAAATTTGTTAACGTTTTTGTGTGTTTAATCCCGTTTGGTAATGATTGCCAGAGCTTGTGAGCTACATAAGGTGTAGTATCCAGGCAAAAACGAGTAGTTTCAACATTAGGCGCTAATAAATTATTTTCATTTCTGAGAATATATCGTGTATTATTAGTCTTGTAAATGTTTTTCATGAAAGGAGGATTTAAATTTGCTTGAATTTTATAGACTTCAGTCATAAGCAGCTGTAGATACCTCGTTGTGACAGAATAAAATAGTTAGCGATTCCTCGTTATGACAGAAATACCTTCAGTAAGATCAATAGATTTTCCTGTGGTGAACCGACACTGAGTTGTCTTTAGCTACCAGTGTATTCAGATCAGATTTACTATCTTTGTATGTTATTCGTAAGGCTCTTTTACGTATTCTATCAATTTTGTAGTATGTATGTAGTTTAAAGCAGCTTCAGTGAATCCATAGGCATGCAATATAGCTATTGATAGCTCGTGATTAAGACAGTCAAAAGCTTTAGAGAGATCCAAAAGGACAGCTCCCGCGGGACCTTTGTTATCTAATTATTTTCTACACATTTCTAATAGTCTTAGGAGAGCATGCAGTGTACCATAATTTGTTCAGAACCCGCAAAGGAATTGAAAAAGAAAAAGTTCTACAAATGGGAACATCTGTTCATACATTAGCCTCTCAAATATTTTGGATATTGAAGGAAATATAGTAAAGGGCCGATAGTTCCTTTAATTAAGAGGATCGTCTTTTTTGAAAACCGCCGTTCTATCACCCTTTTTTAGCTCATTCGGAAATGACTTTGTCGTTAGCTATAATTAAAAGTATCTGTGATATATGCAGAAAATATATCGATGTTATATTTGATTATTTTCACTGGAACATTTCCCGTATGGGCACCTTTTTGGTGCTAAGTTGTTCTATTTGAGTTTCAGTTTCGTCTTGGAGAACATCGTGAAATTGAAATTTATCAGAGTATTTAATATTTTCTTTGATCGGGAGTATACTTGGATGAGATTCAAATTTCTTTATTGCAGCTAGTACTGGTTCCTCAATCCCATCAGTCGATGTAAGACTCTCTGTGTTCTCCTCTATTCCGAGTGAGTCAGTAGTCTTTATAAATAAATCATTAAAGATCTCGGAAATTTTTTACTTGTCTGATAACAAACTTCCATTTTCAATGAGGTTTATGCTGGAGCCAGTTTGGACCTTGTCGGAGAAGAAAGGTTTTACCGTTTTCCAAAAATACCGGTTGTCCTTGAGATCTTTTAAATCAAGATTTTTATAATATTGCGATTTTGTTATACGCAGTAATCTAACACATTTATTCCTTTGCCTTTTGTAAGCCCTAAGGTTTTCATCACTTCTGTTTTTATTAAATTTATTTTTCAGTTTTGAACGGTTCAAAACGGCTTTCCTAAATTCTTTTGTCATAAATGGTCCATTATTTGCTCTAATGTATTTTTTTTAGAGGGGCATATATATTCAGAACTTTTTTCATCAACGTTTTAAATTTGTCATAGTCCAAAGGTTTCTTTGTATGTAACTGCATAGAGATTTCTTCAAGATTTTTCTTTTTAAATTCAGGACTGTTAAAATTTCTAAAGTCACGATACGTAATGATCCTGAGACCCCTTTTTACGTAACCTCCCTTTAGATTTGTAACAATCAAATGTGAAAGTCTGATAGCCCAGTTTCTATGATTGTAGTATTTTGAAAGCAAATTTTATGATTTGTAAGAATTAAATCAATGCATTTTGGGTTGTCAGAATTAAAGCATGTAGGAAGTTTACTAATATTAATTAGATTTTACACATCTATGAAGCTGCTGATAGTGTTATTAGTTTCAATGCAGTTGAAATCTTCTACTAACATAAAATTATCATGGCTTTTGCTGTAAAAATCCAAAGCTTTTCTCATTTCCTCAAAGAAATATTTTTCATTTTGCGATGGAGGGCGATTGATAAACAACATCAGCCATTTTTATGTTTTGAGATTTATTTCTATAATTCCACATTCGATATCACCTGGCAGAGTAAATTTTTAAGTTCTCTAACCGGTATCCCTTCTCGAATGTAAATCAGAAGGCCTCCGCCATTTTTATCTCTATCATATTGAAATGGCTTCATGAAGCCGTCAATTATAATTTCGCTACTCGAAAAACTATCGTCGATTTTGGTTTCTGCAATAGATATGCTGTCAACATTTTCTGAAACAAGGGGTCTCAATAATTCAATCTTGTTTCGTTTGGAGTTTGTATTTAAGTATGCTATTATAAGACCTTTAAATATTTCAGTTTAAAATTTTTGAGTTTTGCAGAAGCATTTTCTTCATTATCATGTATACTTATAACAGCAGTTTTATTGATATGATCAGAATTAGCATCACTAGGAGCCTCTATTTCATCTAGATGAGGGATTAAGCTGTTTATATGAAGTGATGCTAGGTCCATTTCCTTTCTACATCTGCTGAGGTTGCTATTTTGCGAATTGTTTTCAGAATTATTAATATTTTCTTCATTTGTTAGGGTTATCATCATTAGTAAGTCAGATTTTATGTATAAAATGTTTAAAATTATTGGCTATATAAGACGTACCCTTTCTATATAAGGTGCAGTTTCTTGATTCCTAGACATAATTCGTAATAGATATAATATTTATATAGACATAATATTACTATTGTCTATCGATCCCAAAATGTTTTTCGAGCATTTGTCCTTTAGAATATTGTTCAATGCTGTAACTTTCTTGCCAATACCAGGTTTATCAAGGAAGTCAAGTCAGTTAACGATATTTGATAGTAACTCCGCAAAGCGGCGTGATAAAAAACAAACAAATTAATTTATCAACTTATATTTCGCCTTGGCGTTCAGGGCTTTTTCAGAGTAAATTACTATTATTATTATTAAATTGATTACTATTATTATTGTTACTATTATTATATTAGTATTATTTACACTTACATCACCGCAAGCATCCAAACAGATTAAGACTATATGGCGCGGCAACTAACATCACAAAGATATTTTTTGGAGCTAATGATTTTACTGAGTTATCAACCAAATATTATTCTTCCTCTTATCCGCTTTTTGTAGCCTGGTTTTTTGCTTCGTCCATATTCTAATGATATTTCCTTCAATTAGCTTGCAGGATTTATGGACATCCCAGAGAGCAGCTTGGGAACAAAATTATTTCAATTTCCAGAATGCCGGATTAGCGAATCTACGCAAAAATTGATTGACCTTGTTTACAATACTCTGTTAGAGGCATCGACATCTGCTCCTCAAGTGTAAGTCTACGTGTGGATATTTTTGTGGAAATTGTTTTCTTCAAATATACCGCGGGCATAGTATTTCCGTCCCTCCGAACCTTCTCAATTATAAAAAGGTATGTTTGACTCACAGAGAAAATTATCTGAAACGAATAAAATACCATATTCCGAAAACAGTAGGTTCAGCAGAGAATTTGAGTGCCACCAAAACCTACCGTTTTTGGAATGGTCGAAAAGAATGTGACACAAGCAGAAGGTTTGGAATCTTTCTCGTGTGGTACGAATTGAATGACAACTGCAACATAATGAAAATGTTCAATATTCATTGTATCATTCATAGATTTACTAACAGCTATTAACTTTTTTGACCAAAAGACTAAATAGCTTCTATACACGTATGCAGTGTGCCATTTTCAACATCAGCTAGAAGCAGCATATAAGGAGCTGTACAATTATCTTCCACTGTTAACTGAAATAGCTGTGAGCGCAGATTGAGACTCGCTGGACATAGTTACCAACAGAAGGACGCCCCAGTGTCAGATCTGGTTCTATTGGAACTGACCAGAGGAACATCAACAAGTTGGCTGCAGCAGCTAACATATTCTGATACGCTCAAGGGTGATACAGGGCTAGAAAAGAGATCAGACCTGGCCACCTATTGAAGATTGTGCTGTGTGACGTGAACTGATCTCCCGTCCTCTTCCGTGGAAGACGTTGACTAAAGAAGAAGATTCAATTTTAAATTTAGTTGTCTAGAAAGGTTGCATTTGTTTCTGGAGAACTGATAGGCGTTTTTGCCGTTTAAAGCATGTTGCAGTTCATACTTAAAATTAAACAAATGTTTGATCTAGAAGAATAATGGCAACCTGTTATGCTTTATTAATTGATGAAATTGCTTCTAAAAAGAACATATAAATTTAAACGGCTTGGGCTATTTTATAGTTATGCACAATTCATGTTTGTAAATGTAATATTTGTAACAATCATTTTGATAAATAGTTAATGGATTAAATCTTCTCTCATTAATTAAATCTCTCAGATCTTAAATCGCGTTGTTAATCTTGAAATCGCGTTGTCATGCTTGAAATCGCGTTGTCATGCTTGAAATCGCGTTGTCATGCTTAAAATCGCGTTGTCATGCTTAAAATCACAGTTTTACGAAATTGCCTCTTGTTTACTCAAAGGCTTAACCCATGTTAAACTCGGGTTCGCCCGAGATCTAGCTAACTCAAGTTAGATTTTTGCTGTGCTGACACTGCTAACCTGGGTTTAAGCTAATCCACCTTTTAGCTTAAACCAAGTTAAACCCAGGCTTGTGTGTTCACACTGAACAAATATACCCTGGGTTTACAGCTAGATCGGGTGCAAACCCAATTTACCTCATTGCGCGAACCCGAGTTTAACCTAGGCCAGTTTGTATCAGTGGAGACAGAGCTTTAATTCAGCAGTTTCATGTGAAGTTTAGACTTAATTCAGAAATTTCATGTGGAGTTCACGCTGAATGCATTCAAATCAAAAAGCTTAGAAATTAGCAATTCTTGGTAACGCTCCTCCGCGGCGTCTTTTTAATTTCACCACGTTAGATTTTACCCTCAATAGAAATTTTTTGAAAGAATATTTTGTTCGCATATACACTGTATATAACTAATAAACATAACACTCAACTCCATGAAAAAGAATGACGCTGCTGAGGAGCGTGCTTGTTGGTAGTCTTATGTTGTATATTTGTTTATTTTCAGGGCGATCCAGTTGTTTTACAGCGTACGAAACATATTCGAGCTGTTTTGTGATGTAGTACCGGTTTATCACAGAGAAAGCTTGGAACTGCCACAAATGGCTGCTCTACACTACAACAACAGCTTGTTTTTGGCTCACCATTGCATAACGCTTGGGCATCAGTTTAAACCGACTTTACCGGAACAATTACGCGAGGGACCGGCTACATTTGTTGATCTCGTTCCGGAACTGAGAAAATGCGGTCAAAAATGCTTTCTTGAAAATTTGGTGAGTTGGAAAATTATTTATTTTTATATTTGATAAATAAAAATTTGCTGTTTCCTCAGGTAGTGCAGCAATACCTGCGTGACAGCAATACCTGCGTGACAGAAGCAATTTTATGCCAATCTTTGTATTTTTATAGATTTATATAGATTTATGTCTCTATAAATTTTTGACTGGAAGCTTTTCTTTAGGTAAATTTCTTAGTTTTTGGCCAAATTTCACAGTAATGAACTGCTTTGAAATATATTTACTTAATTCTCAAACAATTCATTTTTCATTTCTAAATTTTCAGGCAATATAGTTGTTGGAGAGTAATTGTTTGAAAGATGATTTTCAGATAGGGCTGGTCGCCTTTTCTCTCTCTTGTCAGTTTTGACCACTTACCCCAGTGCTAAACACTTGTACTCAACTCATTTACCGACCTCAAAAGGATAGACTTTGAGGATAGGATATATTTTTAGTTGGCTGTGGTTTTTGTAGCTAGAAGTTCCGAGAACTGTGTCCAAGCCCGCGCTATCACAAAGATTTTGTCTTTGAAACGCAGCGCCTTAACCACTTGGCCAAGCAATCGACTAATAACTCTCACCAATAATTAAAAACTAAAAATGTTAAGCTTTGTTTGAAATGTTATGCTTCACCCTGCAACGTCTGGATTTACGTCTGGTATAAAGCATACAAATTATGAACAAGGCAGGAAAAATAGATCAAATCAACTGAAGACATAAATTCACATTGGAATGAAAAGCGATCTATATTTTGATTACTCTCTGAAAATATGACGTTTTACAGTGACTATCAATGAACCACCTGACCTTTCTAATAGTGAAAGGGCTTACTGTTGATTTTCAACCATTATTCTTTCATGTATTTTCAACTTCTTCTCTTAGGAATTAAGGCTAAATGATTCAGTGATTGACAGCCTAAAATATCGTGTTTTCCGTGTATCCTAAAAATGTCGAATCGTTTGCCGATTTATTATGCTACGAAAATCAACATTAAATCCACTCCTGGTCAACATTTTAGTTTCGCTGCAATCATACAGCACTTGTTATCGTCAGGGGACATCGTCAAGGAGACCAACAACTTGCATGGCATGCACGAGTAATGAACTACAGAACAGTTTCGTCAAGAGCTAAATGTACGAATTGTTGAATAGGATGTTTTTGAAAATTTTCTTTTGTAACAACATTTCAACAAAACCGCTAAAAACATCTGAATGTATTAGCCAATTTTGTCCAAATAAATTATTTGGTTTAACTTATTTTTTTTGACTTAGAGACTTAAGTTTAATCAATTTTGAAAATGACACTTGTCCTGTAACACAATAAGACGACTTTTGAAATCTTTCAAAGAATATATCGAACAGTTTAAATTAAATATGTCTTTTTGTTAAAAGAGGTTGAGTAAATGGAGGCTCAACTTGTTTTTGCAACTTGAAAGAAATGCTATAAAAATAATGAACAGTAGAGTCATTAAGAATGAAAGAACTATACTCTTTGCCAAAATCTTGGAAAACTTTGAATTTTCTTGATTGCCTTCTGTTAGTAGGTCGCAGTAACAATGCAAATTTTCTTCTCAACAAGTCTTAATTATTTATTATTTCTTGTCAAAACATTCATCGATGCCTTTGTAAAGAGAATTCTCACGACCAAGGAGTTCTGTCAAATATTACTGAAGTAAAAGCAGTTGAAACATAGAACAAGTGAAGATGCACTTCTCGTCGCCCTTTCTTCGTCTAAGACTTTGAGCATTGCGGCATCGTTTATGCACCTTTGCATAAGTTAACTGAAGATTGCATAAGTCAATCAAAAATTTGAAAAATCGAATAATCGAGGCAGCCACTCAAATGAATTGTTAGGACGAAAAATGGACGATTTTTTGCCAATCATGCCACGTGAGACAAAACTCTTCCCTGGCTTGCGGTAGAATGAGCATTGGAAAAATTGAACGTATCGCAAAAATTTGCATGAACTTCAAGAGCGTTTAGAGAGAAAAATAACGTCATGGCTAAAACAGAGATGGCGTCAGGAAATTATATTCGCGGATTTTTTCAAAACAATTATGTTCAACCCTCTTTTTGCATTTTTAAAAATGATTCGCAATAATTTATGACACAGTTATTGTGGCGGTGGGACGGTGTACTATTAGAGCAACATTGTTTTGGGGGGAGGAACGAGTTAACTTTTGTGGTAAATACGGACATCTAAAGACTAATATAGTGAATTTTTGAAAACTGTTTTAATGTTCCAAGGTCTTTTAGCAAGCATTGATATTGGCAAGCATTGTATTGATTCGAACTCTGTTTTAAAGGCTAAATAATATGATATTAGCCTATCTTTTATTTGCTTTTGCTTCAAATTGCCAGAGCTACGTTGCTAATTGCAATCTAATCTTTTCTTGCAGAGAAAACAGAAATTGCAGTTGCTTGCTATACTTAGAGAATGTGATGGATTTATCGACTTGGATGATGAAGAATGTGTTTTTACTACTCAGAAAGCATTTGAGCAGGTTCGTATTTTTTTAAGCTTTATTTTCGTCAACTAAAAAGACTTCCTTTAAGGACCTGGTTTTATGAGAAAAAACGTCCCGTTTTGCCGGGACACGGTATAAAGACCGATATACCGGTATAAGGTTTTTTTTTGCCGATATTGAGATCTAGAAATTTGAAAGTAAATTATTGGGGGGGGGGGGGGGGTTAGTAAATTATTCTCAACCATCTTGTTTATGGCAAGGACATGCCATGTTTTTTTGAAAATGGTAACCTTAATATCACAAATTGTTTTTAAAAGTAAGATTCATTATCCCACAAATGTAATAAAAATATGGGTCATAGTTCCGAAATCATGTCTTTTGGTTCATTATATATTTAATTCTGCATTCTTCCTCTACAACTGTACCCATGTTTCTCCTTAAATTATACCCTTAATTCCGCAACTTTCGGGTTGAAGTGGCACGTTCTCGCACCTTAGGTAGAAATTATCATACCATTTGATAGATGTTTTTTGCAATGGTGCAACAATAAGGATTTGAATTTTTAGAAGAACCTACGACATTTTAAGTTGTTACATTGTCTTTTTTATATTAGGCTTCTCTGAGTTTATTCTTTCATTTATTATTTTTGATATTAATTATTAAAAACAAATTTACTGGATTGAAATTGAAACTTTCACCAGTTGGTTTAATTTGGTAATAGTAATTAATTATTTACTTTAATAATGGTTGCTGTTGTTGTTGTTGCTGTTGTTGTTGTAACATTATTTTATATCAACAAAAACTGGGGAACTCTTTTCTTTTATTAGGATGCTGTTTCAGTGAGAGGAACCGGGCTGAACCGAACAGAAGCAAACAAATTGCAAGCCAACCCCAATTCAATCGAACCGAATTTAACCAAGCTTGTTTTAATCATTTTGTTGTAATCAAATTGAACAGAACTGAATTGAGCCAAACCTAATTAAATTGAATCAAATTGAACCGAATTGATTTGAACTGAACCAAACCAAATCGAACTGAGTAAAACCTAATTGAATTTAACCCAATTTAATTCATCCAAACCTAATTGATTCAAACCTAACTGAACTGAATTTATCTAAGCCGAACTAATTTTAACCCAACTGGATTGAGCCAACCCAAATTGAATCAAACCGAATTGAAACAAAATGAGCTAAGTTACAGTGAACGGACTCGAGTTGAACCGAATCGAATTGATCCAAACCTAATTGACTTTAACCCTATTTGATTCATCCGAACCTAATTGAATCAAGGCGAATTTAACCGAACTGAATTAAACCAAATTGAACTGAATCGAACTGAACTGAACTCAACCCAGTTAACTTGAACCAACCCTAATTCAATTGTACATATTATAACCAAATTTAATTTTACCGAATCAAATTGATCCATGCGTAATTCAATGAAACAAAACTTAACCGAATTAAATGAAACCGAATTGAAGTTACCGAACTGAATTTAACTCAATTGAATTAAGCCAACCCAATGCAAGTGTGTACCGAATATGACTGAATTTACTTTAATTTAACCGAATCTAATTGATCCAAACCGAATTTAACCGAAGTAAATTGAACTGAACTGAACTAAACATAATCAAATTGAATTTCGTCAACCCAATTCAAGTGTACCGAATATCACTGATTTTAGTTTGATTTAACCGAATCGAATTGCCCCGAATCTAATTCAATCAATCCGAACTCAAACCGAATTAAATTGAACCGAATTAAACTTACCGAACTGAATCTAACTCAATTGAATTGAGCCAACCCAATTCAAGTGTACCGAGTGTGACCGGATTGAATTATACTCAACCGAATTAAACAGAATTAAACTGAGCCAGCCCTAATTCAATCAAACCGAATTGAGCCAAACTAAACGGAATTATGAGTGTGTCTATTTTTTTTTAAGTTGTTCATTGATATTTTTAGGTAATCAATCAGCTTGTTCGCTTAAGCCGAGTATGGAAAGATGTCTTGCCGAAACACATTTATGAGAAAAGTCTAGGATTGTTGTTGCATACCGTTCTCGAAGATATCATGTCACAGATTGTCAAATTGGAGGTACGCTATTTACTCTTAATTGAATAATTTTGAATAATCAAGATCTATCTGCCGAAGAATACGCTTTGCATGTTGGGTACAGTGGAGTACATATGGAGGTTTAAATTCTTTGATTTGGGAGCAGTTGTTAACTATGACAAGGGCGTGGTAGTTTTTAAATAAATAAAATCAGTTTTCGGATCCTATCTTTTTTTTGTTGTTGTAAGTTTCAAACCCCATACAATTTCGGGGGAAATTTGAAACTCCACCAACCAAGACACGATAGTCAAAACCAATTCTTTTTCTTTTTGGTTTGAAATTCAAGCTTTTAATGGACATTTTCTGTTGTTAGAATCTATTTTTAAAATTGAATGTAAATATTTTCTTCGTGATGCCATGGATGGTGTAATGTTGGTTGGGAATAGCTTTAAGCTGTTGAAAGATGAAACAACAGGTTTTTCCAAATAAAAAAGTGAAAAAATTGAATAGAAAAAGAAAGCAACCGACAAACAGAAAATTAGTGTCCAGCTTCTTTTAGTTAAAAGGAAATGATACGTGCTTAGAATTTATAATAATTGGTGAAATTAATTTGGAAAACTTGTTTTTTTATGTCCCATCTCGTTATGCCATGAAGATTTTTAAACCCCGCTTTATTTCTGTTGACAAAACTCACAGAGACACCCTAACATATTTACTTTAACCTCCTCTCTGTCATAATTATAAAGACCGCTAAAACTGCTAAACTGTTAAAGCTTCAAGAATATTAATTTCATTTTTTATTTTAAACAATTATCGAAGATGACCTTTCAGCAAAGCTGATTTTAAAGGTGTCCTCCTACAAATTTCAATTAAAAGTTGCCACCTTAATTACGAAATTTAGTAATTTACAATAGATTATACAAGTTGTCCCAAAAAGGCTAGGATTTTATTGAGTCTAGGAACGAAAATCTTTACTTAAAACGCTACAAAATATGTTTGTTATTGCTCATTAATGTTTAGTAATCAAATTTACTGAAAGTTTTTGAAATTTTTGGTTCCTTAAGAATCAAGATATTTATCTTCAAAGTTGAAATTGAAATCTTAAACAAAATGGAAATTGAAATTAAAATCTCAAATAAAACGCATCAATAGCCAACGAAATCTCCCTGCTTCAGTTTGGAGCATCCATTTCAAAGAGAATTATAACTATTCTTTCACATGCTATTCTTGTTCAAATATCTTTCGATCCTTGCAATCTAATGGAAGCTAGTATCTTGTGCATTGCTCAAGGATTGCAAGCCTTGTGCTTGTGCAACCTGTGTTACTTTTCTCTTGCTATCATATAAAAAGCAGGCTTCGGGTAACAGCAATTTGCCGGTCAGTAAAGAGGGCTTTTGAGTCACTTTTATATTTTACCGTTTTCATCCAGGATATATCTGCAGAACAAGCCTCGCAGTTCCATCGATTACTGAAGCTTCTTGTTGACAGGGCAGGGGAGATATTCAATCTGAATTCGACAGACGAAAATTCCTCAGATGACATGGTATATTTTCATTTTTTTAATTTTATTAATGGCCTTTTTCGCACATTCTAGTCTTAGTTTGTCTGATCTATTAATTTGTTGTTTTAAAAGGATCATTTGGTTTCTTAAAATTACCTACCAAATAGTTGACGTCCAAAGGTAATGAATGAATTTCCCAGAGACTATATCTACTAACCTGCAAAAGTAATTTCTAGTTACTTTAAAGAGATTTACTAGAGATGTTTTCTTAATGTTTTAGATTTTCGATTAAAGTGAATATGACTCGAAAATCTTTATTTTCTCATTTGCAAGGCCTGTGATCAAAAATTGTAAAAGTTTTTTCTTCTTTCAATATCACGTTCCTTACGCTTTGGAGTTGAGACCTCAGTGTCCGATTTTCGCGATGCGTGGAACTGAAGAATTTGCGAATTTGTGACGTAAAGTGTTTCTGCCTTGAAAGT